>CANYBF010007692.1:0-11394 GCA_948192965.1 Dalechampia spathulata | reverse complement strand
TCTTAGTTCTCGCACTTCCTAAGCCACTAAGAATGCCTTTCCTATGAATTATAAGGGTTAAGAAGGTTTTAGAAGGTTTAAGAATGCTAAAGAAGAAAGAAACTTTTAATACTTATCCTTTGACTCGTCAAACTTAAGTCGCGTACGACCGTACTGTCTCCCGTACACCCGTACCGAACTCAAGCTTCCTGACAAACTAAATTCCTGCGAGGGACGGTATGCCTATACGTCCACAATTCACCTAACAAACCCAATTTCCTGCGAGTACGCGTACGGCTGGACAACCCTGTGGTACGCCCGTACGGTCTCCAGAACTCTAAGACCCCTCATCTCCCCTGTTCGGTATGCCCGTACGGTATCTCGTACGTCCGTACCACTATCATTCTTCCACCTAAACTCTTTCTACCCTCATTCCCAAGAACCTAAGTCATAATTCAAGCATAAACACTTCTAAAAGCTAAATCACAACATACTAAACACAGTGTCTGCCCCTTATACTCCCGAGAGAAATCTCAATAAGGCGGCAACACCCTCTCCTCCCATCATCATCACGTACACACGCTTCACGTGAACATGCATATTCAAGTAAGCAACACCACATCTTAATCACCAAACGCATCAATACATATATATATACATGTATACATTCTATCAGTCATATACATTCATAGTACAAAACAACCAGGGTCTTTAATGCGGGTGTGACAACTCTCTCCCCCTAAAAGGAATTTCATCCTCAAAATTTGAACCTGAGCTACTAAGGAATAGGTGGGGATATTGCTTTCTCATCAATTGATTCTCGTTCCCAAGTGGCATCTTATCCTGTATGATGGTTCCATATAACTTTCACCAAAGGAATCTGTTTGCTCCTTAACTGTTTAGTTTCCCTGGCCAGAATCTGTATCGGCTCTTCACTGTAAGACAAATCTTGTTGTACCTTAATGGATTCAATTGGAATAACATAAGAAGGATCTAACCTATATCGTCTTAGCATCAAAATGTGAAATACATTATGAATCCGATCTAACTCTGGTGGTAAGGCTAATCTGTAGGCTAACAGTCCCACTCGCTTTAACACCTCATATGGTCCAATGAAAAGAGGACTCAATTTCCCTTTCTATCCGAACCTCAAAAGCCTCTTCCACAGAGATACCTTCAGAAATACTTTGTCTCCGACATCATACTCTATATCCCGTCTTCTCAGATCTGTATGAGACTTATACCTATCCGATGCTGCCTTCAATCTAGCCTTAATCAATTGTACATGTTCTTCTGATTATAGTACTAATTCCAGACCAATTAGCCATTGTTCACCAACCTCGTCCCAATGCAAAGGCATCCTACATCATTGACCATACAATACTTTGTAAGGAGCCATCTGTATACTAGACTGATAGCTGTTATTGTAGGCAAACTCAATTAATGGTAAGTAGCAATCCCAACTACCTGTCCATTCCATAATACAAGCACGTAGCATGTCCTCTAAAATTTGGATCACTCTTTCTGACTGGCCATCGGTCTGAGGGTGAAAAGCAGTACTAAACTGTACTTTTATACCAAAAGCTCTCTAAAAAGTACCCCAAAATTGTGATGTAAATCATGAATCTCGGTCAGACACTATAAAGGATGGAATCCTATGTAACTAAAAAATCTAATCAATATACAGTCCTGTTAACCTTTCCAAACTATAATCCATGCGTACAGGTAAGAAATGAGCTGCCTTCGTCAACCTGTCCACAATTACCTATATGGCATCATGTCTATTCTACGTTTTTGGTAGCCCTGTAATGAAATCCATCGTGATTCGATCCTATTTCCATTCCGGAACCGGTAATGGACTAAGTAACCCTGCTGGTACCCGATGTTCTGCTATAACTTGCTAGCATATCAGACACTTAGCTATAAAATCGACTATATCATTCTTCATACCAATCCACTAGTAGTGTTGTTTCAATTCCTGATATACCTTTGAACTACCTTAGATTACCGTTATCATCTATCGTAAAAAGTGCAGTCGTACCCATCTGAACTTTTTGTAATTACTTCTGATACTCCTCATCATTCACTACACTTCTCTGAATATATTCTGTTAATAGCGGCTTTACTTGTAACTATAACTGTGCTACTATACAGTCAGGTTGCATCTCTAATAAGCCATTCATCTGTCACATTTCCTGAACTAATATCAATGGTGATTGCCTCAGCCCTACAAACACTTTATGGCTTAATGCATCCACCACTGAATTAGCTTTCCCCGGATGATAGTCGATCACACAGTCGTAATCCTTTATCAATTCGAGCTAATGTCGTTGCCTTAAGTTTAATTCCTTCTGTGTGCTCAAGTACTTCAAACTCTTATAATCAGTATACAAATAACATAACTCCCCATACAAATAGTGTCACCAGATCTTCAATGCAAAGACAATGGTGACTGACTCCAAATTATGGGTCAGGTAGTTCTTCTCATATAGCTTCAACTGTCTTAAAGCGTACGCAATTACCTTCCCCTCTTACATGAGAACACACCCCAATCCATTGAGCGAAGCATCACTGTATATCACAAATGTGGTGCTTGGTGTCGGTAAGGTCAAAATCAAAGCTTGAGTTAAACACGCTTTCAATTGGTTAAAGCTCTTTTGACATTCATCTGTCCATAGGAAAGAAATATCCTTCCGTAGAAGAGTCGTCAATGGCATCGCAAGCATTGAGAAACCCTTAACAAACCGTCTATAATATTCGGCTAACCCCAGAAAACTATGGATCTCACTAACATTCCATGGAGTCGGCCAATTAAGTACGACTTTGATCTTACTTGAATCGACCCTAATTCCCTCGGTTGAAATAACATGTCCTAGAAATGCCACTTGCTCTAGCCAAAAATCACATTTGGATAATTTACCATATAACTTTTTCTCCCGTAGTCGTTGCAACACTAACCTCAAGTGCTTGTCATGCTCTTCCCGAGTCTTTGAATACACCAGGATGTCATCAATGAATACGACCACGAATTGATCCAAGTAATCCATTAATATTTTACGGGAGCATGTCGCGGTGTAAAGGCGTGACAACACGTCTCTATATTAGGTGGTGAAAGACAGTAATAATGTAGCGTTCATATATTATACATATCATACCCTGGATGTACAATCATTTGTTCATGCAATTCGTATTGGTAAGCAACTTAGTTATATTATATACATACAATACAAGTCATACAACAGGGTTTGTGTAATTTACATAATAGGTACACCACATAATACAGAGTTGACTACTGCCAATATGATTAACAGAACCGCTCTAACAAAAATGAATCGGAGTGTGCGCTTAAGGTCCCGTACCACTTCGAGAATAGTATTCTCTACTGACGACCTCTAGCATTTCCCAGACTGCTCTCCCGAAGGCTCAGAACCTACGTTCATCAAATGATAAACACTGAGTATAATACTCAGTGGTGCTAGGTAAGCATAGATAAACACACAAGTATAATTCATTTCATAGCAAACCATAACAAGTGTCGTATATCAAGCATTGCAATCAATCAATAACATCATCATATAGACCATCATAGCATACATTTCCAACACATGCAATGTGAATGCAGTTTTGCCTTGCATTCTTCCTCCTCTTCGATTCACTCATTCACTCTTGTTTTCCTGTAATTGTGCACATTCCTTTCACACATACTGGGTCCCTGTAGGTACCGGTACTCATCTCCCGAAGGAGGGTATATAACTGTGTGGTGCTTTGCACCCATTTCCTACTGTAGGTCTCGAGACTCATATCCCATTGGGAGGGTATTAATCTACATGATTCCTAAAAGGAATCCAACATCATTCTTTTGACCCAGCATGCCCAGAGCTGAGCTCTGCCTTCATCACTCACTTCTTTTTCCCTATCCTTTCCCTTCTTCAACACCATGCATGTTTATGAAAGCATTCATACACATATACATCATGCCACATACTCCACCCATTAAAGAAAGCCATAAAACCTCAAAGCAATAATATAGCAATAAGGAGCATCTTGTTTAGACCTTCCTTAGGTCTCAAGGCATAGAAATAAGGGTTAAGAAGGTTTTAGAAGGCTAAAGAAGAAAGAAACTTTTAATACTTATACTTTGACTCGTCAAACTCAAGTCACGTACAGCCGTACCATCTCTTGTACACCCGTACCAAACTCAAGCTTCCTGATAAACTAAATTTCTGTGAGGGACGGTACGCCCGAACGTCCATAATTCACTTGACAAACCCAATTTCTTGCGAGTACACGTACGGCCTGACAACCCTGTGGTACACCCGTACGATCTCCAGGACCTTAAGACCCCTCATCTCCCCTGTTTGGTATGCCCGTATGGTATCTTGTACGTCCGTACCACTATCATTCTTCCACCTAAACTCTTTCTACCTTCATTCCCGAGCACCTAAGTCACAATTCAAGAATAAACACTTCTAAAAGCTCAATCACAACATACTAAACACGGTGTCTACCCCTTATACTCCCGAGAGAAATCTCAATAAGGCGACAACACCCTCTTCTCCCATCATCGTCATGTACACACACTTCACGTGAACATGCATATTCAAGTAAGCAACATCACATCTTAATCACTAAATGCATCAATACATATATATATATATATATATATATATATATATGTATGTATACATTCTATCAGTCATATACATTTATAGTACAAAACAACCAGGGTCTCTAATGCGGGTGTGACAGATAATGGATATTGAAAGGAGTTTATTATAGTAATGTTTAATATAGAAGGGTTCTAGTCAAACTAATAACCTCTTGACATTTAGATAGTCATGATGTATGAATAAAAGCTAGTTTTAACTTACATATAATATTATTAAATAAGAATTAAATATTATAATATGTTACCAACATGTCAAGAACCCAAAAGGTTGCATATAAAAATTAAGGGATCAAAAATAGAGAATGGATGTTGATTCAATATGAGATATTATTTCAAGGTTATGAGATAACTTTAGTTTTTATCTTTATTATATATAGCATGAAAAGAGCTTCAATTTGATATCAAGATCATTCAATTTTGATAAGTAGAACTTAAGATATACATGATACAAGTTTGCATATGTAGTGCGCATCTCA
Source organism: Dalechampia spathulata (assembly GCA_948192965.1). Taxonomy (NCBI): domain Eukaryota; kingdom Viridiplantae; phylum Streptophyta; class Magnoliopsida; order Malpighiales; family Euphorbiaceae; genus Dalechampia; species Dalechampia spathulata. Next base: position 6,270 of record CANYBF010007692.1, on the reverse strand, counting down.
TGCACGTGATAATGTATGTGCATGTGTCACATGACTTGCACATGCATGACTTGATTGAAGGAGGATAGTTATATGATTGATACATTCCTAATTAGGGTTTTAGGGTATGTTAGACATATCGTATACTGGCTGGATTAAATCAATTTATGTATCATGATACATAAGTTGTTCAATTAGTCCTAATACTACCTAAGCTTTATTAGGTTAATTAAAATATGATTTTATATTTTAAAAACTGATTTATATGCCTCCTCTCTTCTTCCTCACATTCTTTTACAAAAAGAAAAGGAAAATTCAAAGTAAATAAAGAAGCCTACATTCAAATTCAAGGATTTTAAAATAACATAACATCTATTATTCTTCCTTTCTTATTTTCATTTCTACTAGTCTCTAAGATAATTTTGTAATTTGATTACTAATTTGATTCTATAACTTGTATGGATAGTTTGGAGATCCTCTATGTTGGGAATTAGAAAAGTTTGCTACAACTTTTCTAATGAACTAGAACAAAGAAGATCGATTAACATGTAAGAGTTACTTTACCTTATGCTATATCTTCTCTACTTTTCAATGAATGTTGATTGCAAAGATCCTTGAAAATGTGTTTTTTATGAAAATTTTGAAATGTTTTTACTGCTATTAATCATATTTTTAACCAAAAATAAACATCATCCAGAAAGATACCCATCACTCATAATTCCTTTATAGGTTAATTAATTACCTTTACTACTTTTACATCGGTTGCAATGGATTTTTAGCTCCATAATCTTAGTAATCATTAGCAAATTTAAGATTAAAATAGAATAATAATCATATGGAGTTAGGCTTTGAATGCACTGATAAGACATCATCAAATGATATAAATTCAATGGTTTACTATTCATAATAGGTCACATCATATAGATTTCCAAATGACTTACATAACTAAAGCTTTCAGATCTTGGAAAAGTCATATGAGCAATAATTTTATGTAAAATGTAAAACTTATCTAGTCAAGAAGAGCAATATCTCTATTTCCTAAAACCAACTTCATTGCTTCCAACTCATTGTTTCCCTTAATATCTTCCAATTCTTGTCTTCTTCCAATTTGTGCTTCTTCATTAAGAATCTCGAATGGATAAGGTGAGATTTCTTCCTTTTAATTAACACTTATAAATTTTCATATATAGGTTCATTCATGCAAAGAAGTGAGTCCTATTGTTATATCTTAAACAAGCTTTCCACATTCAAAAATTAATCAGAGAAGTCATTCTAATCATATGTTTGGTTAGAATATTTGCATGGGATGAGAAGGTTACTTAAGATTCATTAGTTATGGGTTTCTTTTTAGGGTTTGGTAAAGGTGTGGTTTCAGTAACTTTCTTCTTAGCCATGAAATTGAAAAATCAAGATTTAGGAAATTAAGGATTTGATTTAAATGGATAAAGATTTATAAAGAGTGAGAAAGAATATAGGTGTAAAGAAATAGGCAGTCTTCATAGCATTAAATACCTTTGACAAGTTATCTTCTCAATGACACAAAATGATTTTCACTTAGACCTTGTCTGACAACCGAAGAATTGGAATTGAGAAACAGAATTGGACAGAAGAATTATAATTCTAGTGTTTGGTGACCTAAATTAAATTAGAATTGAAATTTGGACCCAATTCCATAGAATTGACTTTATCTTATAAAATTTAAAATTCCAATTCATCATGAGTAGTTTAAAAATTCCAATTTCAAAAAAAAAATAAATAAAAATGTATTTTTATATTGGAAAAAACAAAAATCAAGAGAAAGAAAGGAAAGTTGGAGACTTTTCATAAGAATTTAAAATTTAAAGTTTTATTATTTATTAAAAATAATTATTTTTATAATTTTTATAAATATTTCAAAAATTAAAATTTATTAACAATAATTTTATATTCAAAAAATTATAAATCAAGTTATAATTCAATATGCTAGCCAAATAATAAAATTGTAATTCAAATATATTCAAATTACAAAAATTATATTTTTTATGTTATCTAAACAATAAAATTAGAATTCTAACTCAATTCTAATTTCAAGAGAATTGGAATTCAAATTGAAATTCTAATTCAAATTCCAATTCTACAATCCAAATGGACCCTTAGAGTTTTGGTGAAAAAATCAGCAAGTTGTATTTTAATAAAAATAACTTCAATATCTCCTTTTTTAATATGATATCTTATAAAGTGATGTTGAATTTCAATATGTTTTATCATTGAGTATTACACTAGATTTTTGGATAAATTGCCCTTGTATTGTCACAATAAATTGTAATATTTGTATATTTTAATTCATAGTCCTCTAATTGTTGTTTCATCCGTAAAACTTATGCTACATAACTTTGAGCTTAAATGTACTCAGATTCAATAGTAGATTAAGTAATTGATGTTTGCTACTTTTATTAAACCATCATATTAGATAATGATCAAGAAATTGACATATTCTAAACATGATTTTTCTATCAACTCTACTATTAATCGGGGATGGTGAATCCTTTATTGATGCATAAATATCTTCAATTACTTTATACTATACCAAATCTCCAAGCTATGAATGACTTTTAAGGAGAAATAAAGCATAAGACTCAACACATAACAATCCATAGTCAAGATAACCTTGATATCTCAAGTCTAAGGATATTTGCACTACTGATATAAGTAAGATATAATTTCATAGACATAGATCAATTATCCATATGAAATCTCACTAACAAGGTCTCTAATGAAATAATATTATATTATTCATTCAAATTTTTATTTTATACATCTTATGTCATAGTGAATGAGAATCACCCCTAAAAAAAGTATAACATGTGTTGATCTTGTCACATTCTGAAACGAGCACATACTTTGCATTCATGAGATTGCTTGAAATGATATGTTTTATATGTTATTGGTATGAAAATAATGTGAGATTATGATTATGATGATGAGTATATGATAAGATTAGAGTATATAGTTTTAAAGTTGAAGATTGGAATTTTGACAAAAACCACTGAAATGACCCCTGAATGGTACTAAATCAATGATTTCTATGCTAAAAACATTGAATTTGATTGATTAACTATGCTTAAAGTACTTGTGTTAACTTAAATTAGATATTTACTAAAGTTAGCAAAATTGAAATTTGGATTAATTATGATGTCATAATTAGGTGATGATGATGTAAGCGAATGAAATTAAATTAATTTTTCTTAGAAAATAAGAAATTATGAATTAATAATGTCTTATTAAGTATATATAATAAAAATTTTAAATATTAGAAATGTATAATTAGTATTTTTCATTATGATGTCATAATGATGTCATAAATGACCAAGATGATATCATAAGTGAGAAAATAGGAAAATTAATGTTATGGAAGATAATAAATAGATAAATATGAATGGAAATAGAATGATTTAGAATATATTTTAAATAAATAATTAAATGGAAGTGGGATTGGTATTTGTAAAAGTGTATAGGTAATTGGAAAAGTAGTATAGGAAATGGTGTTAGTGGATGGAGAGAGTGTAAGAATATTAATTTAATTGGTTTGGAGAATTGATGGATGGTATTTGTAATAAAAAAAATAATGTATTAGAGTGTAAATTAATTGATTAATGCAAAATTTAAGTTGTGATTGGAGGATTTAAAAATAAATTTAAGGAAACATTAAAGTTTAGGGGCTAAAAGAGGTGGTTAGGTGTTCTTTAAGGACCAAAATGGCAATTGTGCTAAATGGAATGAATTCAGCCAAAATTTCCCCCTCATTTGGACTTCATTTCACTCAAATAATTATTCAAATCCCATTTGGCCGAAATTCCCATCCCTCATATTTCATTTTTCTCTCCAAACCTCTCATTTTCCATCTTATCTCTTCCTTATCTTCTTTCTTCTTGACTTAACCCCTAGTTTTTCCATTTTCTTGTAAGCAACTGACTTCTTCTTCATTTATTCTTCATCTTTCTTCTAAAACTTCATAAATCTTACAAGTTTTAAGAAAAATTCTTAAGTACAAGACAAGATATATCCATTTTCTTCTTGTTTCTTCATGGAAGTACATGTATCCTTCAAGCAAGCAAAAACCGCAAGCTCTCCTCTTCTTTTTGCTTGGTTTTTCAACTTTTAAGCTAATATAGTGTTGGATCTTCAAGTTAAGGTCAAATATGTACATGTTGCTTCCATTAAAAGAGTGACCAAAACTCTTTCGTTAAGGTACTACAAGAGTAAGTTAAGATTTCTTAAGTTTTTAGTGATTTGGTTATAAACCGAAACTCTTTTGAACTAAACCTTTTTTGTTTGCTTAGATCTAACTTATTTTAGTGCATGTATGTGGGTGAAGATTGTAGATCTATAAAGAGGAAGCAAAAAGGTGGGGAACCATACCAAATTTAGAGCTTAAGAGTAAAAATAATCATTTTTAGTGAAGATTTGAGTTATATAATTTGAAAGGTGAGTTGGTAAGTATGAAATAGTATTAGATCTATGTGATTTGTGAATTTTTGATGGGTTTAAGTTTCTGGCCGAATGGTATATAGTTTGTCACACCCTGCTCCAGGATGGAACATGCTCCCGTAGAATAATGAACAGTCTCTAATACATAGAAACTATTAATTATTCTACAAGGGATGTATTTTTTTTATTACATTAAAAATAAACTTTACATTTGCAAAACTTATAATTGAAAAGCATTTACGATTTGAAATTTAATCAAATGATACATGTAAATCTATACATATAAAATTCTTATTTAATGAAAGACATTTAAGAATGTTTGAACTCACATTGCACCCATGTTTTTAACTGCCTTATTACGATACTCTATTATATAAAATTCCTATATAAAACAAAACATAAAACCCTTCCAAGCCCTTGCCTTCAATATGAGTCCTGCTGAACTGGTGCTCTGGAATCCGTATGCTTCAATTACCTGTTAACTTGCATCCATCAAATGACGAACGTTGAGTATAAAACTCAGTGGTGCTATAAACAAAATCAAAGACATCACGTTTAAATCAATCATAGTGATCTACATTAATCACTATCACCATGTCATTTCTTACTCTTTAAACATCTCTTATTTTCTATTAATAATAATGCCTAAAGCATTATTTACTATTCATCAATCACTATTCATCTAGTACTATGCACACTTTTCTATTCATCTATACATTTCCATGACCTTTTTGATATACCTATGAGCAATACAAGTTTCATGCTAGGTATACCTTCTATTTAAACTAGGCCAGTAGTTTTCATTATTATTATTACATCAAATCATTAACATATTAAAGCTTTACTCATATAAACATCTTTTCTTTAGCATGTTCATTTCTGTTCTTGAGTCTAAGCTCAATTAACTATATATCATTTCCTCTGTGGCATAACTATGCCCTATGTATTAGCTCTGTAATGTCTGTTTATCACATGCTTGTATGATTCCTTAAAGAAATCCATTAATTCTGTAAACATTTCTTTATAAGCACAATTGTAGTGCATTCACTGTTCCATTGTCTTTACTTTTATGATACAAAAATGGAAATGCATGCCTATGAAAATGAGAATGCAATCATGCTTTGCATTCCCCCTCTGATTTTCCTGTATCATATCATTTCTTTTCTTTTTATGATTATGCACAATCCCTTTCCGTACTAGGTCCCTCTAGGTACCGATACTCATCTCCCAAAGGAGGCCATTATACTGTATGGTTCTATGAACCCATTTTATTACTATAGGTCTCGAGACTTATCTCCTGTAGGAGGCCATTTATTTGTGTAATTCCTTAAAGGAATCCATTAACTCTGTGACCCAGTACATTTATTTTTCTATAACATCTCTTTTTCTTTCTTTTATCCACCTTATAACCTCTCTATCATGCCATGAATGCCTTTATGTATGTATGTTTCATGACATGATGCATAATGATGCATTAATGAGTATATAGTACCAATCACAGTGTATGAACTCTTTATTTAACTATCACCAGCAATCAACTGGAAAACATCATTTATTACCCTCTAAGGGTTCATATTAGCAACAGTACAATCTGTTAGCATATGCACATCTTATCATTCATAGCTCAAGCTCATTATTTAGCTATTTCAACAATCCAGTGAAAATCATCATTAAAAGATTCTATACAGATTCATAACAGGAATAGCATAACATATAACATAAGAACTTCAATCCAAGACCTTAAATAAGGTCATGAAAAGAAAACACATCATACCTAAGAAAACATGTGATTACATGTTAACATGAAGGTAAGTAATAGCTTAC
>CANYBF010007566.1:0-15011 GCA_948192965.1 Dalechampia spathulata | reverse complement strand
TAAACCTGCCTAAACCCCGTAGGCAACCACAATAAACCAAAAGTGGCATGAAACACAAGCCTAGACTTAATTCAAGTCCTAAGGTAACGAGAATAAGCCAGAAGCGGCTCAAAACATAAAGCTAGCACAAACCTTGTAATCCAAGTAACTTCTAATTGAAGCCTGTGATCCTGTATCTACTTGTAATCAACTTCTATCTCGCGTTCTAGTATGCTAGCGACGTATAGAATCACCAAGGGGGTGATTTGGTAGGGTTTAGGGCATTTTGAGCTTAAGAAAAAGGAATGGAATTAAGTAAAACTCGTCAGTTTCTAAGCCTTAAAAGTCAATTTAAGTGTCGCGTACGGCTGTACAGACATTGGTATGCCCGTACCGACGCAAAAAGCCTGATAAACCCAAAAACCTGCGAGTTGCGGTACGGCCGGACCACCTATTGGTACGCCCGTACGGCTATTGTTCATCTGATAAACCTAACTTTTCCTACGAGCAATTCTGATTCCTGTGAGCAACGTACGACCATACCACCATCCGGTACGCCCGTACATCCTCCAGGCCCTCAATACCCTGTTTCTGCTCGCCTCGTACGACCGTACGGCCAAACCGTATGCCCGTACCACTTCCTAAAATCACACAACATGCCTATTGGCATGCCTAACTCACCCGTAACCTGTCCCAACACTCATACCAACCTAAAATACACTTCCAATCACATACCTAAGCATCAATACCAGCCGTCCCTCATCCAACCAAGAAGACACGCTTCCCAATAAGGCGACGACACACAATCAAGCCAATAAAGCAATACACATATACGCATTATACAAACCATCAATACACACTTCTAGCACAATGTACACACATACAATCACAAAACCTTCAATACACATTCATGCATCTATACAGAGACATGCATAAACATGTAAAACTCCTAGGGTCTCTAATGTGGGTGTAACAAGGTTTGTCAGGCTTTTTAAGTTGGTGTGGGCGTACGGGTGGTGGTATGGCCGTACGTGACTTAAATTGGGCTTTTTAAACAGATAAACATAAGCCTTGTCTTATGTTTCCTTCACCTTAAACCCTTCTAAACGTCTCTAAACCCTAAGAACCCACCGGAGCAGAGTTCCTAAGCGCCGAGATAGGGCAAGAGCGTGGAGCTAAGGCTAGAGCTGGTTAGCGACGGGATCACAGGCTAGAGTTAGCAGTCTTCTTTCTTCAGGTTTGTGCTAGTTTGTGCTGGATGCTTAATGTTTGTGCTCGTTATCTGGGTTTATGATTGTTTTAGTGGTTCTATGGCTCTGTAAGCCTAGAACTGATGCTTGGGGATTGAATTCCCTATGATTATGCTTGTTCTTGCATTTAATGCTTGTGATTGAGGTTTGTGGGTTCCGAGAAGGAACGTATTTGCGGCTATGAGTTCCGGGAAGGAACGTGCCTTGTGATTTATGGATGTTTGATTTGTAGGATTGTTGTATGGCTTGTTCATGCATATTGAATGATGACATAGCATGGCATGGTGAGGGGATGATATAAGGGTGGCGATATGATGATACGCGATGTGTCGCGGTACGAGAGGTACCGGTATCTATCAATTAGGGGGTAAGATGCTCCTACTGGTGCTAGAGGTGCCAGTGTTAATTGATAATACGGGGGTGAGATGCTCCCCGCACAGGATAAGAGTGCAAGATGCACCAAATCGAGGGTGAGTGCATGATAGGATGATAGACCGGGCATTCTTTATTATGAGATGCAATATGGATGTCTGGTTGGGCAGAGATTACCATGTGATAGGCTGTATGTCGTGTGTATGGGGCTGTGTGCCTATTGTTTGGTCGTGTGCCGTATGCTTGGCTGTATGTTGTATGCATTGGATGCATGGATGTATGGTATATATTCTATGTTCCTAGCATCACTGAGATTATTCTCAGCGTTTATCATTTGATGAACGTAGGTCCGAGTTTAGAGGGTGAGCAGCGGGGCTAGAGGTACAGCAGCTGGTTCGTGTCTTGGACTTCGGGACGGACTCCTGCAGTTTTGTATATTTATGCATAGGCCTTTTGTATTAGAATTGGCAGTATACTAAATGTATTATATAGGAATCCATGTATTTATATATCCAAGGTTTTGTATTGATTTCTTATACGAGCATTAGAAGGTTAAAATCCCTTGTAGTATAATTATTGTTTTCCTAAGACGGGTGAGCGATAGTTATGCTGCGGGATCATGTCGTCATCCCTTGGGTCTTTGGTCGGGGTGTGACATGGCGTACGGCCGTACCAACCAATGGTACGACTATACCAAACTCTATAAAACAGTATACACTAGGTATGGCCAACCGTATGACCGTACCACACATTCAAGTTACTTGGTACGCCCGTACCAAGACTGGTATGCCCGTACCAACATAAAATACTATAGAAAAATTGCAAATAACTTAAATTGACTCACACGTGACTTAAACATCAAAACCAAGGGTCTAACAATCTCCCCTTTTTTGATGTTGGCAATCAATTTAAGTTTAATTTGCAAAACTCATTTAAAAAACATTTTGATTTAAAAATTTTGGAAATCTCCCCCTTTATTTTGGAATACATGTCATCATGCAATCAACAACTAAATACAAAGAGAAGAGATAAACAATTAAATAATAAACAACAATAACAATCATAATCACAACTCAATCAAACACCAAACACAAAATCAAATAAGCTGAATAAACATCATATATAAAATATCTAAAATCCAAAAGATACATTAATATCCAATGAAATGCATAAAATGAAATAAACATAACATAAATGAAATAAAAAAACTCCACTAGTCCTAAGTCTTAAATCATAAACATCTCTCCCTTTATCAACATCAAAAATCAGATGATCATTAAGGGTCCTGAGGAGGAGGTGGACTTGGTGGAGGTACAATAAATGGATCCATCATGATGCTGATAGAGTGAAGAGTCTCTGAAGTGGAGGTCTGAAACTCATGGAAATCAACAATGTGCTAGTCAAGCTGCTGACCAAGAGTAGTAGACTGCTGTGTAAGATAACCAAGCTGCAGATCAATGTAATTAAATTGATGCTCAAATGCGTCTAAGCGATTGAGACGAGTAAGAATGGTAGCAAGTAGCTAAGAAGTGGGATCTGAAGCAGCAGTAGGAGAGGCAGCAGCAGCTGGATCAGGAGGAGTACCAGCTGGATCAGTGTGCTCAGGAACAACACTGGTAGAAGAAGAACCAACAGTAAAATGATGCTGACGTTTATGGTTGAGAGCCACCTGGCAAGAAGCGTCATCAATAGGAGGAGCAGGCTGGTTTCGCCACTCAGCAGGAGTGTCATCTGGTAGTGGAACCTGTAGGCGCTGAAGAACATCTACAGCTCACCGCCCGTAGAGCGAGACAAGGTCATTGGGAAGCTCCAATGACTGAAGATGTGCGAGCCGTCTGGAGATGTACTCTGAGTGAAGGACGTACTCATCATCAGCTGTGTGTTCATAGAGCATGGAATGCTCAATGAACGATAAATCAAGATTAGTACGTTCGGCTGTCCAGGACCATCTCGAGAATAGGATTGCAGCTGAATCCAACTCCCTGCTGACACGAGCAATCATGACTCAGGGCCCTCAACTGTAGGCTCAGAACCTGCGTCCATCAATTGATAAACGCTGAGTATAAAACTCAGTGGTGCTAGTTAACATACAAACACAGTATATCATCATACTTGCAACATACACAAGCCTGATAAATAAATGCAATGTCGTGCTTGCACCCTTTTTCCCTCTTTCTTTTCTATTCTTTCCCTTTTCACTGTATTGTGCATAATTTCCTACCATGCTGGGTCCCTATATGCACCAGTACTTAACTCCTGAAGGAGGGCAACTGTTATCTGAGTCTTTAAACCCCTTTTTCCTCTATGTCTCAAGACTCAACTCCCGTAGGAGGCAATATAATATACGATTCCATTATGAAATCCTATAATTTATGACCCAACATGCCTTTTTCCTCTTTTCTCTCACTCTTTTTCTTTCATTCACAATCCCTTATGTCATGTTTATGCCTATATACAATGATATAATAAAGTATAATAAATAGAGCATACCGTACTAAGCAATCATCAAGCTCATATCAATAACACATCACAAATACAAGAATTCAATCCCCAAACATCAATTCCTTGGCCATACATGGCCTAAAAGCATAAGAAGAAGCAAATAAGACTCTAAACCAAAGCTAACACAAACCTGTATCAAGCTACTTCTAGCGTCTAATCAATCCTCTAAACTTCCAGCTTCTATACGCTTAATAGCATGAAGAGAAACTGTCTCTTGGGGTTTAGGGGCATTTAGGAAGGGTTTAAAAGAAAGGAGAATAAGAAAAGTCAAAGAAAAGTTTAAGTTTATTCTCTTAAAAATGGGGTTTTAAGTCACGTACGGCTGTACCAAATCCCGCATGCCTGTACCAAACTTAAAATCCTGATGCCCTATTTTCCTACGAGTAACCATACGGTCGTACGTCAAATGGTACGCCTGTACCACCCTAATTTTCCTGACAAACCTATTTTCTTGCGAGTTACGGTACAGCCGTACAACCTCTTGGTGTGCCTGTACCATCTCCAGGAAACTTGGTATACCCATACGGGTATCCGTACGCCCGTACCGCCACCTATAAATCCACAACAAAGGCTCCACTCAGCCTTACTCACCTGGTACTTGCTGAAAACACTTCAAAACAGTCCTAAACACAATCAAATCACTATCCCTCATCCCACTGAGAAGTCACACTTCCCAATAAGGCGACAGCATCACAAACAATACCATGCATCCACATATACATGCATACATGCATATATAAAGATACAACATCAACAGTACATCATCGTGTAAAATTACATACGCATAAAGACCTCTACATGTAAACCAGACACATCACTCTCGTGGATGTGACATAAAAAGGCATAGAATGATTAAAAAATTAAAATATGTAAAAAAGGCACTTGAAATAGCAATAAAATAGTAAAAATATAATGAAAAGATAGTTAGAAGATTGAAAACCGATAAAAAATGATGAATGTGGAAGGATTAAGCAGAATGCCAGAGGTTTGAAGTGTTTTAGAAAGGATTTTAGAGGAAATTTGAGAGAAAATTTGAGTGAAAATGAATGAAAAACTGAAAAATGAGCTTTAAAAACTGATTTTCACGTTGCGTACGGGCGTACGGGTTGGGCGTACGGCCGTACGAGCCAAAAATGCCTTGAAAATTCATATCACGTACGGGCGTACGGGCAATACGTATGGCTGTACGAAACATAGACATTTGGAATTTATGATCTCGTACGAGCGTACCTCCCAGGGGTACGGTCGTACGAGGATTATAGAAGAAATTCTCTTAGGAACACGTACGGGCATACCAAATTTGGTACGGCCGTACGAGGATACATCTGGTCATACAGAAAATGTTATAGGTCATACCAGAACGTGCTAAAATGAGGTAAACGATTTGTACGAGCGTACCAAAGTACATACGACCGTATGGGGACATAAAACTTGAAAATTTTTAAGAAATTTGATGAAAATTCTTGAATTTTCCTAAGTCCACCATCACTCTTATTTCAAAAATGACCCATCTATCATCCCTAATTCATGTTTGATGAAGTTCAATCGTTCTTCACTTAGGGGTTTTATGAAAATATCGATCAATTAGTGAGTTGTATCAACAAAATCTAATACAACCTTCCCTTTTTGCACATTATCACGCAGAAAATGATGTCTAATATCAATGTGCTTAGTTCTAGAATACTGAATGGGATTCCTAGAAAGATTAATTGCACTAGTGTTATCACACTTAATAGAAGTACAAGAAACACAAACATTGTAATCCCTTAATTATTATTAAATCCAAAGAACTTAAGCATAACAACAACCTGCGGATATATACTCAGATTCAGCAGTTGATAAGGACACACAATTTTGCTTCTTGCTAAACCAAGAAACCAAGCAATTACCTAGAAAATGACAAGTACCTGAGGTACTTTTCCAATCCAACAAGTTTCTAGCAAAATCAGCATCATAATAAGCAACTAAATCAAAACAATCATTTTTAGCATACCATAATTTATAATGCATTGTTCCAATCAAATATTTAAAAATCCTTTTCACAGCACTCAAATGGGATTCCCTAGGAGAAGATTGAAATCTAGCACACATACAAACAGCAAACATAATATCGGGCCTAGATGCAGTTAGATAAAGTAGGCTACCAATCATACCTCTATACTTCTTTTGGTCTACTAGCTTCCCACTTTCATCTAATGACAGCTTAGTAGTCATGCTCATTGGAGCCTTGCTAGCTTTAGCATCTTTCAGTCCAAATTTCTTGAGCATCTCTTGAGTGTACTTGAATTGGTTGATGAAGATTCCATCTTCACATTGTTTAACTTGAAGTCCAAGGAAGTACTTCAACTCACCCATCATGCTCATTTTGAATTCACCCTGCATACACTCAGAGAACTCCTTGCATAACTTTTCATTAGTAACACCAAATATTATATCATCAACATATATTTGAATTAGAAGAATATCATGCTTGTAATGCTTAATGAAAAGTGTTGTGTCTGCCTTTCCTTTATCAAAACCATGATCAATAAGAAAAGAACTTAACCTATCATACCAAGCTCTAGGGGCTTGTTTAAGGCCATATAAAGCTTTGGTAAGTTTAAAAACATGGTTTAGAAATTCAAAATCTTCAAACCAGGAGGTTGTACAACATAAATTTCTTCATTTATAAAACCATTTAGAAAAGCACTTTTGACATCCATTTAAAACAATTTGAAGTTCATGTGAGATGCATATGCTAACAACATTCTAATAGCTTCTAATCTAGCTACAGGAGTAAAAGTCTCATTAAAATCTATACCTTCCTCTTAACAGTAACCTTGAGCTACAAGTCTAGCCTTATTTATAGTTATCACTCCATCCTTATCAAGTTTATTTCTAAATACCCATCTAGTTCCAATAATAGACACATCCTTAGGTTTATGCACTAAAGTCCATACCTTATTCCTATCAAATTGGTTTAGCTCTTCTTGCATGGCTAAGACCCAACTATCATCATTTAAGGCATCCTTAATGTTCTTAGGCTCAATTTAAGAGATAAATGCAATGTTATTGTGAACATCTTTAAATTTAGAACGAGTTGTTACCCCTTTTGATGTTTCACCTAGAATTTGCTCCTTGAAGTATCCTTTTGGAAAATGCCACTCCTTTGGAAGATCATGCTTGGATAGAAGTGCCACTTCATCTTCGAGGTCCCCTTTGCTTGTGGAGGAGGAATCTTCCTTCTTTGAGTGCAATCCCTCTTCTCTTGTCTTCCTCAACTCCTTGCCTAAGGGTTATCTCATGTGTGAGGAGTTTCCTTAGAAGCACATCGGTGGATAGCATTGCCAAATCGTTTGCTTCCTCGATTGATATCACCCGAGCCTCCCAATCCTTCTTTGGTAACACTCTCAAGATTTTGTTGTTATATCTTCTTTTTGATACATCTTGGATAGCTTCATCAATCCATTCGTGATTACCATAAGTTGATTATACATCTCGAAGATTGACTCGTTTGCCTTCATTTTGAATAACTCGTATTCATAAGTCAACAACTGAATCTTCTTATTTCGTACTTGGTTTGTTCCTTCATGATGAGTCTCCAAAGCAATCCACACTTGCCTTGCTGTAACACAATGAGAAACTCTGCCAAATTCTTCACGACTTATTGCATAATAAAGAATGTTCATTGCCTTTTTGTTCTGGCAATTTGCATTCACTTCTGCTACCGTCCAGTCATCTCTATCTTTAAGTGAGACAATGCCATCAATTGTGATTGTGGGAGGTGAGTACTCTTTTCTCAGCAAATCATATATCTTAATTCCACTGCTATCTAAGAATACTTCCATTCGATGCTTCTAATACGGATAATCCGTTCCATCGAAATAGGGGGGTCTTGTATACGATTGACTCTCAACGGTTGCCATAGGATCTTTAGCTCAAGAATTTTACTTCTTCTAACAATGAGCACCAAACGCTCTGATACCAAATGAAAAATCTTGTGCGGAAGTGATAGAGTGGTTCGGCCAAACTCTTACCTACGTCCACTTTCTCTTAAGTCTCAACTTAGGGTTCCACTAAACTCAATCAAATTATAAAATGGATTCCCAATCGAATCTAATACCCCAGTGTTTTCAAGGCTTACACTCTAACCTTTATAATGATTGTTCTCACAATCACTCAATTACAATATAATCCCTAAGGATTAATCACACACTAATCCCACAATTACAAAACCTAATATCTAGGTTATGGGAATACAATAATGAAAGCAACAAAGAAATACACACTTGAACTTACTTGAAACAGATGAATGTAGCTAAAAAAAAATGCACTGCAAGTATTAGCTTGTTAGAAATCAAAGTGATAAGAGTTCTGACAAAAAACTAGCCGTTTAACAGACTTATAAGTCTATTTTATAAGTCGCGTACGACCGTACTGTTTTAGTACGCCCGTACGGATTCAAAACTATCCGTTAGAAAAAGAGAGGGAAAGGTGGTACGGCCGTACCACCAACTGGTACGCCCATACCAACCAAGTTTTCCTAACAAATAATTTTCCTGCGAGTTCGCGTACGACCGTACCACCCAATGGTATGCCCGTACCGAAGCAGGTTTCTTGACAAACCATTTTCCTGTGAGTTGGCGTACGGCCGTACCAACCAATGGTACGCCTGTACCAAACTCAATAACACAGTACTCACTAGGTACAGCCAGCCGTATGACCGTACCACATATCCAAGCTACTTGGTACGCTCGTACCAAGATCGGTATGCCTGTACCAACATAAAATACTATAGAAAAATTGCAAATAATTTAAATTGACTCACACATGACTCAAACATCAAAACCAAGGGTCTAACAAAAACAATACATACATAATAAGTTTTAAGAAAATGTAATTTTATTAAAAAAATCTAAATTTATTAAAATTAATTTTTTTATTATCTAATAACAATAATTTTAATTTATAACAACTAATTTTTATAATAAAATTATATTAAAAAATATTATTTATCATTTTTTTAAAAATATTATTTTTTTATTAAGGTTATAGAAATATATTATATTGTTAACATTTGAATTATTTTTTTAAAATTTATATTATAAAAGCTAAGAAGAATAGATTGATAGAGCATAATTTTCTTGGATTTTTTTATTAATATTAAAAATGAATTGAGATAAATAAAATAAATAGTTAATTTTAAGGAAATACAATTTTATTAAAAATCTAAATTTATTAATACTAATTTTATTTTATTTTAATTATCTAAAACTAATATTTTAATTTTATAACAACTAATTTTTATAATGAAATTATATAAAAGAAAATATTACTTTTGATTATTTTTAAAAATATGAGGTATTTATTAAAATTGTAGAAATATCTCACATTTTAATGGTTGACTTAGTCTTTTCAAATTTATTGTATAAAAATCGAGTGAAATAGATTGATTAAGCATAAATTTTTTAGATTTTTTGCTAATATTAAAATAGAAGAGGATAAACAAAATAATGTTCTGCCATTCCTCTAAATTTATTAAAACTAACTTCATTTTATTTTTAATACATAATAATACTAGTTTTAATTTATAACAACTACTTTCTATCAAACAAAATTCTATTTAAAATCAAATATAAATATTAATTATTTTTATTATCTCACAGTTGAATTTGTTAAAATTAATTTTGATCAATTAATGTTATATAAAAATTAACACTTGAATGATTATTTGTAAGAAACTAGAATTTTATTAAAAAATCTAAAATTGTTAAAAGTTAACTTCATTTTATTTTAATTATAATAAAATTATATAAAGAAAAATATTGTTTATGATTTTTTAAACAAATATTAAATTTTTATTAAAATTACAGAAATTAATGTATGATTTAGCCTTTTTAAATTCATATTATAAAAATGATGTAAAGTAGATTAATGAAACATACATTTCTTAGGATTTTGATTAAAATGAAGTATAATAAATATTCTTATTAGTTTAATAGTTAATATGTGGGTGTTTTATTAATTTCAATTGATAAAAATTTATTTTTATCATAAAATGATAATATTAAAATTATTGTATGTTATAATTTTATGATAATTAAAATGATATCTTATAATATAATTTTAAATGATATATATAATAATAATAATGGAATAGTATTAAAATATAATTTTATTAAGATTAAAATTATATATTATAATATAATTTTAAATAATATAGATAATAATAATATTTTATTAAATTTAAAATATTTAAAAAATAATATAAATAATAAATGAAATAATTAATACCAATGTAAATCTAATTTCAATAAAAATGAGAACGCGTTTGGCTGATTGAGAGATACTTTTTCTTAAAGGGGAAAAAAGAAAAAAGCAGAAAAGATTCGGCTAACTACATCCGTTGGATCAAAACCATGGAGACTGAAATCCAAACCAATTAGACAAGTCGTCTCCATGACTGATTTTCCAATTGTAAAAAAAAAAACAAAAGAAAAGTAAAAGGGAGTCTTTGAGTCTTCCCGCACCGCATGGATTGGGGAGACGAAGAATCTAGAAATTTGCATATTTCCAAATCAATGAAAATGAAAGAGATGAAAGTGTCGACCATTTCTAACCATGTTTACATCCCCCAATACAAACTCATTCCAATAACATAAAATAATTACCTTAAATTTGTAAGTACTGAAAAATTTTAAATAGATCATAAATAAATAAAATATTTGATAAAAAATAACTTATTTTTATTATCAAAAAGAACATCTAGAAAATGTTAATTTATTTTTCTTATGAAACTATTGAAATATATTTAATTCATATTATAAGTTTAATTTTATAATTGAAAGAATATTTTTATGTTTTAATAGTTTATAGAAATGATTAAAATAAACACTTAAATTATATAAAATAAAAAGATCTATTTTATTTAAAAATTTAGAAGCTAAAATAAATACTCTAGAAGTGACTATGGATGAATTTGAATTTTACATTAGAATTTGGGTTTGTAAAATGAGAGGGAAAGGAAGAAGAATAATAAAGAAAAGCAACGGATCTAAACATGAAGCTAACTTTGATGTTTTTATAAACAGAATGGGTAATGGATTTTATTTCATCCTTTATGATAAAAATCTTGATTTGATATATTAATTTTTTTGAATTTTTTTCATTTATATTGTTATCAACCCTTTTATTTATTATTTCTAAGATTTTATATGTACTTTTGAAATTAATATTTTATTATTTTATTATTAATTATATAATTGATTATATGTGTTAAGAGTATATGAGAGAAAATTTGAATACATTCCACTTATTCATGTGTCTTTAATACAATACAATAATGTTTTTATATACATAAATAGTGTTTCCTAAAGGAAAACAAAAAAAACTATATAGTTGTATTTTGTTACAATAAAAAATAACATATCATCATCTTATCAAGAATAATATCTCCACCATCCACTCTTGATTCATCTTAACCCTTAATTACATAAAGAATTCTCTAGAAAGTAGGGCATTTTATTATAGCCTCTTTAAAGATGAAGTCATTTTTTCTTAGAAACTCTATCCTTTTTTGCCTTCTTCCTTGTAGCAATCAAGATCTTTTGCAAGCTAATGTCTCTCTTCTAATCTAAAATCAATTTTAGAACTATCTTTCTCTTATGTGATCTCAAATCTATTTTATTTCTCACTTTTAAAATGCTTCATCTTGCATATCCTTTGATAATAAGCTCTTATCCTTAATGATTTCATCAATAGATTTGTTAATTTTTCCTTCATTGACATATGCTTTGTCATTATAAGTCCCTCCATGATTTTATTTCCCACCATATGACAATCAATCTTTAAATGTTTTATTTTCTCATGAAACATTAAGTTTGCTACTATGTGTTATGTCACTTGATTATCATAGTGTAATAATATTAGATTTAATAGAGTGATATAGCAGCGGAATAAAATAAAAAATTTATTTAAAACATGTGAAAATCAAATCTACACAATCATTCAAACATAATTCCAATCAAAAGATCATAGCATAAAGAATAGGAGTAACATTTACTCTAATATCGTTCTACTTCTTTCTTGTTTTACAAAAGAGTTGTAGCAAACTCTTTTCAATCCCTAAACTAAAAGATCTCCAAACTACACACACAAAGATCAAGATTTGAATTGGTAAACTCTTTTACTATAAAACTCTAATAAATAAACTAGTAGATTAGAGAAAGATAAAAGATGAATATGTTGTTTTTCTCTTCTCAAATGAATAGTCGAATGTGATTTCTTCTTTGGACGGTGTATGTCATGTTTTTCCTTAGAGAAATGACATAATATGACTTATCTTAACCCTAATCCCATAACATTATAAATATATATGGGCACATTAGGGTTAGAGAGGTGTAGGATAACTTAAGTTGTGCATATGCATAATATATACCTACTTAAGCCAATAGGTCTAACACATGGATCTTACAAGCTGATCATTTAATCCACTTTAGAAACAAATTCAACCCAAAACATATTTTATTTATGGTATATCAATTAATCAAAAATAAAATTTAATATTATAAATAATATCAAATATTATTTAATAATATTTCATAACATCATCTTTTAATTTTCAATCCAAATCTTTCCTTGTTTATGTATGACCTCTTGGACTTTTAATAAATTGGCAACATATCATAAATTTCATTGAATCTAATCAAATGATATTATTGTATGTAAGTTAAGAGTGGTGTCTAGTCATACATCATAACTACCCAAATGTTAAGAAGTTAGTAGTTTGACTATAACCCTTCCATATCAAATACCATTGCAATAAACTCCTTTCACCTTTCACTATCTCGTTTAGGTTTGAGTATGGATTAAAGTCAACTCAATACATGATCAAGTAATATTAGATCATGCCCTAAACTTGAATCTCTATACACCATAATCTTTATTCCCGAAATGCCCTTTATGAATCTTATTCATAAATTGACATTTTTACTCTAGCGAGAGATTCTTGAATCTAAGATTTGTACATGGACTATGAAATATAACCCTTATTTGAAATTTGAGTGGTGAATCTTCAATCAATATGAAATTATCTTCAACTACTTCATACTATACCCAACCTCTAGGTTACAAACACCCCCTAAAAGAGGTATTATGATAAGGAGTCAAAATATAATATTTTATAGGTAAGATAACTTTGATATTTCGAGTCTAAGTCCAAGGATACTTGCATTAATGATATGAGTGAGATATGTCTTCATTGATATAGATTATTATCTATATGAAATCTCACTAGTAAGATCATATTCAATGAATTAGTACTATACAATTCATCCACATGTTAACTTTTGACATCTTATGTCATAGTGTATAAGAATGCACCCCTTAAAGGAAGTATAACATGTACTAATCTATCCATATTAATAATATCCATTCTTATCAATACTATGATCAGGGATGATTTAGATATTGAACATTTGCATATATAAGAATCTCATTTTATAAACATACTTTATAAATTTCTTTTACATTATTCGAATATCATGGAATTCATTATTTAGTTTAATACTCCAAGCAATACACATATAATAAAATATAACACTAAATAATGAATAATGCCTTTTACTAAAATAAATAAACATTACATAATTTGCATGATGCTCTAGAGTATATACTAACATACTTCGACTTATGCTAGAGCCAATCATACATAATCTTCAATCCCATTGAAGTGACATGTTTCTCATACTTGCTCTGTGTCAATGCCTTAGTGAGTGGATCTGCCATGTTCTGATCAATAGGAACTTTATCAATCTTTACTTCACCTCTACCAATGATCTCTCTAATCAAATGGTATCTTTTAAGCACATGTTTGGATCTTTGATGAGACCTTGGTTCTTTTGCTTGTGCAATAGCTCTATTGTTATCACATAACAAAGGAATAGGATCTTCACTATTAGGAATCACACCAAGTTCATCAATGAACTTTTTGATCCAAACTGCTTCCTTGGTTACATCAGACGCTGCAATATACTCTGCTTTTGTTACTGAATCTGTTGTGGTCTCTTATTTAGAACTTTTCCAAACAACTGCACCACCATTCAACATGAAAATAAAACTTGATTGTGATTTACAATCATCTTTATTAGATTGAATTTCATATGTTATAATAGACATGCTTCTATATTTTGCTTTTGTAGATGATTTACTAACTATTGCTTATTTTTGTGTTTTCCATGATATCATTACAAGCCCTAGATAAACATAGTAACCAATCAAGGATCTCTTTATAGTTAGATAGGAAGCCCGATTAGCATCATAATGTGCTTGTAAATTGAGGTTATTCTTGGTTGGATAAAATAAGCCATAATCAGGATATTATTTCAAGTATACGATCACATGTAAGGTTATATCTAGATACAACTTTATAGGATTTTACATAAATTGGCTTAGGTGATGTGTGGAATATGATAGATCGGGGCTTATGAAGTTGAGATACAATAGCCTCCTTATTAACATGCAGTATCTCTTTAGATCTGGTAAAACTTCTCCTTCTTCTATACTTAGTTTAATTCCTATTGGATCGATGAATAGCATCCTCATATTGCACTCATTCCAATATCTAAAGTAATATCTCTAATGTATTTTTGTTGCTTGATTTATATTCCTTTTGTTGATCTTGTTATTTCGACATCAATAAAATACCTTACTTGCCCGAGATTCTTGATTGTGAAGGCTTAGTCTAAGGCTTGCTTAAGATCTTTGATGCCTACTGTGAGCTTTGATCCATTTTCCCGCCGGCTTTTTAACGTGTTTTAACTTTTGAGAAAGCAAGCATGGATTGTGGAGTCGCCACCTAGTTTGTTTCTATTAATCCAATTGAATTAACTTTGAAAACTAGGAAATAAAACTTAGGTTTTCCAGAGTTGA
>CANYBF010007281.1:0-20785 GCA_948192965.1 Dalechampia spathulata | reverse complement strand
AGTCAATAGAAGAGGTATAGGTATAGGAGTTATGCTAATCACTCCTGAAGGCAAACTCATTATGCTTTCAAAGCAGCTGAGCTTTCTAGTCACCAACAATATAGCTAAGTATGAAGCATGTTTGTTCAGGCTAGAAGCATTGCTAATAATCGATGCCTAAGATATATAGATATTTGGTGATTCGATGCTTGTCATTCATCAATCCACGGCCGAGTGGGATGTCAAAGAAGAAAGGCTCAAGCCTTACACTAAATACATGAAGCTCATAGTTTGCAATTTCAGCTCATGCTAATTCATTCACATGTCGTGTGAAGAAAATCAGATGGCCGATGCTTTGGCCACACTGGCTTCAGTTTGTAAGTGATCACAGAGTCAAGTTTAACCTGTATTCATTGAGTAGTCGAGGATTCCTTGCTATGAGGGAGAGCGGGTTATGGTGCTAGACCAGCAAGATGAGATTTCATGGTATGCTGATATCATGAATTTTATGAAGACTAGTACATATCCAAAAGAAGACAATAAAACTGATAAGCTATCCTTACGCAGACTAGCAGCTAACTTTACCTAGCATCAGGGTGTTCTCTATAGAAGAACAGGGGATAGTCTACAACTTTGATGCATATCAGGGAAGGAGATTGAATCAGTCATGGAAATGGTACACACTGGTGTATGTAGGTCCTACATGAATGGATTCATGCTTTACAAGAAAATCCTACATCAGGGATATTTCTGGCTCACCATGGAGACAGACTGTATACAGTTTGTACAAAGATGTCATGAGTGTCAGATTCATGGAGATCTGAGTCATGTACCACCAGTCAAATTGTAGAATTTGACAATGCCTTGGCCATTCTCAGCTTAGGGAATTGACATCATAGGTAAGATTTATCCTAATGCATCCAACGAGCATCGGTACATACTGGTGGCTGTTGACTACTTCTCTAAGTGGGTGGAAGCTGAATCCTACAGTAAACTTAGGGCAAAGTAGGTTGCCAAGTTTATAGAGAAGAATTTCATATGCCAATATGGGATACCACATCACTTGGTGTCTAATAATGGAGTGCAGTTCCAAGGGCAAGTGGTTGAGTTGCTAGAAAGATATGGGATCGAGCACAACCGATCCTATCCATACCACCCTCAAGCCAACGAGGTAGTCAAAGTGGCTAACAAGATGATCAAGCGCATCTTAGCCAAGACAATGTAGACTTATAGAGATTGGCACGAGCAATTGCCATTCACTTTATGGGGTTACAGAACCACTGTAAAGAGTCCCACGGGTGCTACCCCCACTCTCTTGTTTACGAAACAGAAGCCATATTACCAATTGAAGTAGAGCTGAAATCACTTTGTGTCATTCTAGAATCTCAGTTGCCAGAAGCTGAGTGGAAAAGGGCCAGGTACGAACAATTAGTTACTATTGATGAGAAGCGACTGAAAGCTCTCTATCATCTACAGCTTTACAAGAAGCACATGGCAAATGCATTCAATAGAAAGGTCAAGCCTATTGCCATATAGGAAGGTGATTTAGTTCTCAAGAAAGTCAGACTAGCCATCCGTGACCCTCGTGGAAAGTTCAAACCCTACTAGGAAGGCCCATTCCTAGTCAAGAAGATCCTCTCCAAAGGTGCTGTTCGCAATTAAGACTTGGAGGGCAATGAATTCTCAGAACCCGTTAACCTTCATCGGTTGAAAAAGTATTTGATATAGAGCAAAGAGGAAAAGAAAGGTAAAATAAAAATGAAAAGCTTAGTAAGCCAAAAACCTGCATAGGCGGTTCATGTAAAAGATAAGGCAAAAAGAAAAATACTTGCTTGATGAGTTGAAAAGCCACTTAAACAACTCATGTAAAAGTTAGGGCTCTTAAAAGCAAAAAGGAGAGCGTTGAAAATAATTGATCAAAAAATCTCACACGAGGCTGATTAACGACAGGGGTTAGGTCTGATGCATATTGAAGAATCTTTATGTTGATTTTTTCATGTAAATGTTTTAATCTCATTAATGCAAATGGAATGCTTGTTCATAAACTTAGCCATAAGTAATACAAATTTCAAATACAAAGCATTGTTTTTCTTTATTACATGCAATTTTATTACTTAACAACTTCTTGCAGCATAAGATTCAGGTGTGGTGTAGCACCCACAACTTATACTCTTCATCTATAGCAAATCTAGCTCTAGGGATCTCCATCAGCACAATCCTACGATGAGGCTAGGTCCTCTCCACATGCTCCAAGAAGCGAGACATGAACTGCCCTCCCTCAAACTCTATCAACTGAGGGATAGTTTGCCTATGACCATACTAGCAACAAATTCTAGTAGGACTGTAGTGCGTGCAAGACCTAAATCCTGATAGTGGGATACAGTCTATGTAAGTCCTCACAGTTACATGCTGTATGTGCTACCAAGGGTAAGTCCACTTGATCTCACTCTCAGGTCGGGTTCCCATCCACTGAACCTAGCCGTTGAATGTCAGCGCTTTCATCTCATTGAAGGTATAGCCTCTTCGCATGTGGCTATAAGGTACGTATCTCTTTAGATCACCCACTGGTGGTACCAGAATTCTAAGCTTCTCCTGAAGCCAACTCTAAAAAAAAAGGCTCGCTAAGTTAAAAACCTTGCAAAAGGCTACTCAGGCAAAAATTAGAGCGACCCACTGAGCTGAAAACCCAAGGGGGTAGTTCAGGCAAAAGTTAAGGTCTGAAGCAAAATTAGTATCTTGATGAGTCGGAATCCTTCCAGAAGGAAACTCATGCAAAAATTAGGGCAATAGCATGAATGTTTCTAAGTTGAAAACCTGCAAAGGTAGCTTAGAATACTTACCTGTAGCAGAAGCAGGCTACCGTTGAAGCACCCAGACAGTCTCATCTTCACTCTATCTAGTCCGAGGATTGTCTCTGTTATGATCATAGGAAAAGGGGTGTTACACCCGTAGTATGATTGGTCACTATAAGCTTTACTTCTCACAGGTTTGTGCTAGTTAGTGTTGGTTTATATTAGTTGTTCTTTGCTTCTTTTAAAGCTTTTAATGCTTTTGCCTGTTGTTTGACATGCTTGTTTCTGTTTTACGTGTGTATGAGAACTAGTACCATTGAGTCTTTGACTCAGCATTTATCAATTGATGAACGCAGGTTCTGAGCCTACTATAGAAGGACCAGAGCAGTGATTGCTAACGTCAGCAGAGAGGCGGATTCCTCAGCAAATCCCAACCTCGAAGTGGTCCAGAGTAGCCGAGCGTACTTTCTTTTTGTAGTCTTGTATTGTAGCTTGTATATATAGTAGAGGCAGTAATTTATTTGTAATTTTGTGGTGACTTATAAGGATAATATAACCAGAACCTTTGTATATTAATAAATATACTTTTATGATTGACATGTTCATTCAATTGAATGTATGTTGTTATCCAAGGTTAAGTT
Organism: Dalechampia spathulata; assembly: GCA_948192965.1. Lineage (NCBI taxonomy): Eukaryota > Viridiplantae > Streptophyta > Magnoliopsida > Malpighiales > Euphorbiaceae > Dalechampia > Dalechampia spathulata. Next base: position 17,373 of record CANYBF010007281.1, on the reverse strand, counting down.
TGGTTTTGTATGTTGATTACACCGCCATACTATCGGTTGTCCCCATATGACGTCTATTTGCACTGGTACAGGTATCCCTTGTAGTGTATAAAGTGGTGTCCCATATGGGAGGTCATTGTGTACGCTACGGGAGCATGTTACTCCAGGTATGGGCTGGGCGTGACATGTTATAGTGGTATCAGAGTGATGGTTTATAGCTCGTAGGGTGTAGAGCTATGGTTTAGCTTGACTTATTTTATTATGGATTCCTAGAAATTTCTGCGTCTGATTGTCAAGCTACAGTAAGGAGTGTTGCTTGTCTCGACCACTGCTAACCGTAGGACTCTTGTTTGCGTGCTACAGATTAGGTTTGATGTCGGATAGGAGATTGAATGTCGGTGAGGAAGGCAAGAATAACTTTAATCCCCAAGAGAGTTCCTCAGGACCGGGAGAGTGTGCGGGTAGGCAGGCAGAATCTTTGACTGCTGACCCGATGGTAACTCAGTTTGCCTAGTTCATGCAATTTCTTTAGGCACAGAGTCAGATGTTGCCTGCAGTTCCTGCCCCACCTCCAGTGGAGCAGAGGGAGGAGTATAAGTTGGATTTCACAAAGTTGAGGTCGTATGGAGCCACGGATTTCACCGGTACGACTGATCCGTACGTGGCGGAAGTCTGGTTAGAACGAACACAGAGGGTGTTGTGCCAGTTGAAGTGCCCAGAGACGACTAAGTTTGAGTATGCCATCTCGCTACTTCAGGAGGACGCGTATGAGTGGTGGAAGACTGCTCCACAGAGTATAGCTGACCCTCCAGTTCTGACATGGGCTGATCTTCAGAGGGAATTTCGGCAGAAGTATGTGCCTTCGGCCTATACTGACCAGAAACTACAGGAATTTCTGGGGCTAAAGCAGAGAGAATTATCTGTTGCCAACTATGAGAAGGAGTTCACTTGGTTAGCGTATTATGCGACTCACATTATACTATTTGGGAGAGAGAGGTGTAAGCGATTCAAGCAGGGGTTGAATCCTCGGCTCAGAGCCTTTATGCAGACTTCTCAATATGATGATTTCTCAGCTCTGATGGCAAGTGCTTTAGATTTGGAGCGGACGATACTTAAGGATGACACTCGACAGGAGTCGATGAGGAGATCTTTCAAGGGATCAGGTTCTTCTTCGAGTTCTTTGAAGAGGGGTAAGTTCTGGAGTTCTTTTCCCCTAGGTCGGCGGCTGTGCGACCGATACCACCGCGGCTAGAGCAGAGTGGGAGACCTATTTCTTATGTTGGCAGTACAGGTACTGGACCGTATTCCTATCGTATATACGGTTGGACTCATTATGGACCTTGTCGGGTGGGTAGTACAACATGTTTTAGATGTGGAGATGCATGTCATTTTACCCAGGAGTGCCCAGAGCGGTCTGGTGGGCCAGTTCATCCTGTTGTTGAGGGAGAGGCTCGACAACAGCAGCAGCAGCAGAGACCCAGCTCTGTAGGTTCTCAGGGGTCTGAGCAAGGAAGAGGCCGAGGGAGAGGCCGTGATAGTGGAGGAGGTCATGGTATGAGTCAGGGGTCAGTTAATCAGGTTGTTAGGGCTCCTGTCAGAGTTTATAATTTGGTGCACCGTGAGGAGCAGCAAGCAGCGGATGTGGTGCTCGGTAATGTTCTCATTTATGATCATGATGCTTTAGTATTGTTTGATCCGGGTTCATCGCATTCTTATATTAATTTGTAGTTTGCTCAGTTGATTGGTATGTTGAGTGAGGGGTTAGGTTATGGGATAGTGGTTTCTAGCCCCCTAAGTAGAGATGTGGTGGTGGATCGAGTGTTTAGGCGTTGTCCGTTGATGATACAGGGTGTCTGTTTCTTATCTAACCTGGTAGAGATGCCATTCCAAGAATATGACATTATTCTGGGGATGGATTGGTTAGCAAAGTATGGTGCGGTGATGGACTATCAACGGAAGATAGTGACTTTACAATCTTCTGATCAGGGCACGATTCTGATTAAGGGTAACGTGCCGTCAGTGACAGCAAGGTTGGTGACAGCTGTGACTACTCGGAAGTTGTTGTTACAGGGCTGTGAGGCAGTTTTGGCTTACATAATGGATGGGCGACAAAAGGGAGTTCAGTTGATAGAGATTACGATGGTGTGCGACTTCCCCGAAGTGTTTCCAGAGGAGTTGCCAGAGTTACCGCCTGAGAGAGAAGTAAAGTTTGAGATTGAGGTGTTACCTGGTACAGAACCAATTTTGATAACCCCTTATCGAATGGCACCTACTGAGCTTAAGGAGTTGAAGGTGCAATTACAGGAGTTACTTGATAAGGGTTTCATTCACCCGAGTATTTCGCCTTGGGGTGCGCCGGTGTTGTTTGTAAAGAAAAAGGACGGGTCTATGCGGATGTGTATAGACTACTGACAGCTGAATAAGGTGACGATCAAGAATCGATACCCATTGCCGCGTATCGATGATTTGTTTGATCAGCTTAAGGGTGCGACTGTGTTTTCTAAGATCGACTTGAGATCAGGCTACCATCAGTTAAGGGTGAAGGAGGGTAGTGTGGCTAAGACTGCATTCAGAACTCGGTATGGGCATTACAAATTTTTAATGATGTCGTTCGGGTTGACGAATGCACCAGCAGCGTTTATGGCACTAATGAACACGGTATTTTCTGATTATCTGAACCAGTTTGTTGTCATGTTCATTGATGACATTCTTGTTTATTCTAAGACACATGAGGAGCATGATTGTCACTTAAGATTAGTGCTTGAACAGATGAGGGAGAAGCAGCTATTTGGTAAGCTATCGAAGTATGAGTTTTGGCTTGATCAAGTAGCATTTTTGGGACATGTGATCTCGGCAGAGGGGATTAGAGTGGATCCGAGTAAGGTAGAGGCGGTGCTTAGTTGGCAGGCACCCAGGAATGTCAGCAAGGTTCGTAGTTTCTTGGGATTAGCATGGTATTACCAGAGGTTTGTTAAAGGATTTTCCATGATTGCTTTGCCTTTGACGACGTTGTTGCGAATGGACGTTCCTTTTGTTTGGTCGAAGGAATGTCAGAGGAGTTTTGAGCTGTTGAAGGAGTGTTTGACACAAGCTCCAGTTCTTACGCTACCCACTCTGGGTCAAGTGTATGTGATCTACAGTGATGCTTCGCTGAATGGTCTTGGATGCATTCTGATGCAAGATCAGAAAGTGATTGCCTATGCTTCGAGGCAATTGAAACCATATGAGAAGAATTATCCCATACACGATTTGGAGTTAGCAGCGATCGTGTTTGCTCTTAAGATCTGGTGACATTACTTGTATGGTGAGCTCTGTTATATGTACATGGATCATAAGAGTCTTAAGTATCTAGGTGCGTAGAAGGAATTGAACTTGAGGCAGCAATACTGGATTGAGCTTATTAAGGATTATGACTGTGTGATCGATTATCACCCAGGTAAAGCTAATTTGGTTGCCGATGCTTTAAGTCAGAAGATGTTTGCCGGCTTGAGACAATCTTCATTGGTTCTGGTGTACGAGATGCGACAGTTGAATGCCACCTTGATGTTATAGTCTGATTGTCTTCTGGCACAGTTACAGATGAAGGTTAAGCCGTTGTTCACAGATCAGATCCAAAGAAGTGCAGCTAATGATACGGAGTATCAGAAAAAGTTGTAGAAGGTGCAGTCCGATAAGACTACCTTGTTTACCATGGATAAGGATGATAATCTGAGGCACGGGACACGGTTGTATGTTCCGGCGGATAAAGGACTAAAGAGACAGATTCTCGAGGAAGCCCATAGTTCGACGTATGCCTATCATCCCGGAAGCACGAAGACGTATTGGGATTTGAGACAATATTACTGGTGGATTGGTCTAAAGAGAGATATAGCGGATTATGTGAGTAAATGCATGATTTGTCAGTGAGTGAAAGTGGAACATCAGGTACCAGCTAGATTACTTAATTCGTTGCCTATGCCAGAGTGCAAGTGGGATCAGATTACGATGGATTTTATCACGGGGTTGCCGTTGACGCAGGCTAAGCACGATGCGGTTTGGGTAATCGTAGACCGATTGACTAAGATGACTCATTTTATCCCTGTACGGATGGATTATGGATTGGAGCGTTTGGTAGAATTGTATATGAGAGAGATAGTCCGGTTACACGAGATTCCGTCGTCTATTATGTCAAATAGAGATCCCCGATTTACTTCTCGGTTTTAGGGTGCTTTTCAGAGAGCTTTAGGCTTGAAAGTACATTTCAGTACAGCTTTTCACCCCCAAACCGATGGACAGTCTGAGCGAGTTATCTAGATTTTCAAGGATATGCTTTGTGCCTGTATTCTCGAATGGGAGGGTAGCTGGGATCAGTACTTGCACTTGATTGAGTTCACGTATAATAACAGCTACCAGTCGAGTATACAGATGGCGCCGTATGAGGCTTTATATGGGTGTAGGCGTAGAACGCCGTTGCATTGGGATGAGGTTGGTGAACGGAGATTGATTGGGCCTGAGCTTATTCAGCAGGCCGAGGATCAGGTACAGCTGATTAAGTCTAGATTAAAAGCCGTGTCTGATAGATATAAGTCGTATGTAGATTTAAAGCGACGAGATATCGCGTATGAGGTTGGAGATAAGGTATTTCTAAAAGTATCTCCATGGAAGAAGATTATGAGATTCGGTCAGAAGGGTAAGTTGAGTCCTCGTTTCATTGGTCGGTACGAGGTGCTCGAGAGAGTGGGTCCGTTAGCGTATATGTTAGCCTTGCCACCGGATTTGGACCGGATTCATAATGTGTTTCATGTTTCTATGTTGAGGAGGTATAGATCGGATCCTACGCATGTGATTCCTATGGAATCGATTGAGGTTCAACCCGACTTGTCTTATTCGGAGGAACTGATTCAGATTTTGGCCTAAGAGGTTAAGCAACTAAGGAACAAACGAATACCGTTAGTTAAGGTCTTGTGGAACCATCACACGGGTCAAGATGCAACATGGGAACAAGAGGCTCTGATGAGGGAACAGTATCCTCATTTGTTTTCTGGTAAGTTTCATTTTAATTTCGGGATGAAATTCTTTTTAGGGGGATAGAGTTGTTACACCCATAGTTGAGACTCTAGTAGTTTGTACGCTAGTATACGGGTAGAGGTCTATATGCGTATGAGTTTTGCTATACATTGATGATGTGTATACATGTATGTATGCTTGTATCTGAGATTGTATTTTATGATACTGTCACCTTATTGGGAAGTGTGACTTCTCGGTTGGATGAGGGACAGTGAGTTTGATGTGTTAGAATTGGTTTTGGAGTGTGTTTCACAGGTTCAGGGAGAGTTAGGGGCTTCAATTGAGGCATGTCTTGATGTAAGGCATGTGGTACGGGCGTACGGATATCCTTACGGGCGTACCAGGCATGAGGAATAGGAGGTATTGAGGTCCTGGAGTTGGTATGGGCATACCAAGAGGGTGTACGGCCGTACCGTTGCTCGCAGGAAAATGGGTTTGTCAGTAACTTTAGGGTCGTACGGGCGTACCAAAACTCACAGGAAAATCCGTAGATCAGGGTTTTTAGGTTCGTATGGGCATACAGGGATTTGGTACGGCCGTACGCGACTTAAAACATCATTTTTAAGCGGATAAACTTAGACTTTTCTTTGACTTTCCTTCTTTGTTTTTCTCCCAAACCCTTCCTAAATGTCCCTAAACCCCTAGAGCTCGTTTTTCTTCAAGGAATTAAGTATAGTGAAGTTGGTTTTGCACGGCTAGATGCTTAGAAGAGTGATTGGTCACTATAAGCTTTACTTGTCACAGGTTCGTGCTAGTTAGTGTTGGTTTGTATTAATTGTTCTTTGCTTCTTTTAATGCTTTTAAGCCAAGTATGGCTTAGTAATTGATGATTAGGGATTGAATTCCCGTATTTGCCTATTATTTGATGCTATGAGTTTATTATATGATAAGTTACATGATTCTTGCTTGAGCTTCTATACGGTACTCTCACATGTTAGCATATTCATGGCATATGGTATCGTGAATGCTTAGACAGAGCGAGAGAAAATGAGGAAAGGCATGCTGGATCAGATATTACAGGATTCCATAATGGAATCGTAAATTATTTCCTCCTACGAGAGTTGAGTCTCGAGACATAGGCATAACAAAAGGGGCCTACAGGCCAGGATTACAGTTATCCTTCTTTGGGAGTTGAGTACAGGTACATAGGGATCTAGCATGGGTATAAATTGTGCACAATAAAAGGGAAGGAGAAAGGGAAAGAGAGTACAGAACAGAAATAGGGAGAAATTTGGGCAAACATAGCATTGCATCGTATTGCCTGTTGTTTGACATGCTTGTTTCTGTTTTACGTGTGTATGAGAACTAGTACCATTGAGTCTTCGACTTAACGTTTATCAATTGATGAATGCAGGTTCTGAGCCTACTGTAGAAGGCCCAGAGCAGTGATTGCTAACGTCAGCAGAGAGGTGGATTCCTCAGCAAATCCCAACCTCGAAGTGGTCCAGAGTAGCCGAGCGTACTTTCTTTTTATAGTCTTATATTGTAGCTTGTATATATAGTAGAGGCAGTAATGTATTTGTAGTTTGGTGGTGACTTGTAAGGATAATATAACCAGAACCTTTGTATATTAATAAATATACTTTTGTGATTGACATGTTCATTCAATTGAATGTATGTTGTTATCCAGGGTTAAGTTTGGTTCTGTATGTTTATTACACCGTCATACTATCGGTTGTCCCCATATGACGTCTATTTGCACTGGTACAGGTATCCCTTGTAGTGTATATAGCGGTGTCCCATACGGGAGGTCGTTGTGTACGCTACGGGAGCATGTTACTCCAGGTATAGGCTGGGCATGACAAGGGGTTTGACCCTCTATCATCTGATCCACTATAGGCCCAATCAGCAAATCTCCATGACCAAATGGATTGACGAATAGGAATTGCACTAGCTATCCAAATCCAACTACCTTCATCCATGATGGGGCATCCACGGATTTTTGGCTACACAACTGAAAAATAGTAGCAATATTTGCAGAACCCTCTGTAGTCAAAAGGACCTTACGATGGTCAAGTTGATGTTAAAGGCCCTTATCAGGTATAATTCTGCTTCTTCGGTTGGCGCACGCATCACCAACATTGTCGACATCTTGCAAGTAACTCCGAGGATAGCAGGAAACTCCTCATACATCGGACATAGCTCTACATGTCCAAACTGGAAGACATGGGCCATCGGATCCTAGAATTGCATGGCAGCGTGCAGGAAAACATTGTTGATTATGACTTGTTGGAAAGTTTTCAAATACTGGAGTCCAATCTCACCAAGTCGGTTCCATTTATTATTGCCCCATCGATGGGAAAGAGCACGAAAAGCAGACAGTGATTGCTGAGTCATTGTTTATCTAATTTTTATACAAAAGAGCAAATGAGTTATGTTTCGATAGTAGAGCATAAAATGCATGATATTTATAGCAGCAAGCAACTTTGGATTTCACTAATAAATCCAAAAGATACAAAGTTCAAGCCTTTAGCTATTTTCAAAGTTTATACACCACAGCCTTAATGTACTAGGCCTACATGCCAGACTGTAACACACCACTTTATTTTAATATAGAAACTACAGAGTTCTGACATCATGCATATGGGAATCAGATATCATGTCTTCTCTAAGCACCATCATTTCCTGATTGGTCTTCATCCGAACTAGGACTATCCGAGACCTCAATGTTGTAGTGCTCCAAATGCGCTGTTAGTCGAGCTATCTCTCTGCCCATCTACTCAGTCATTTGAGCATAGCGATCTCGCTCCTCTCACTCTAAATACATGCTCGTCTGCAAACATAAGCATATAATCATATAAGTCATGCATCCATGCATTTCCATTACACATGCATTTTCAACAGGTACTCACCTGAACGCTCAGCATCTCAGAGGTGTGATAGCATCGTAGCCTTGTCAGAAGCCTCGAAGCATCAACCATTGCATCACAAGGCACCTACAGAAGTCAAATACATGTAAGGCCACTAAATCCAGAAGAACACAAAAACACATATACTCATATGGGTGGTGTTTGACGGATAGAACTGAAACTCATCCTTCATCGGCACCAAGAAGGATGTCTCGTATGGGTGACTAGTCTTGTCATACGTATAAATCAATGGGTTCTACGGCCACATCAGCTAGCCTTCCATAAATTCTATTAGGCGCTCATATCTAGGAGGTACTTTTGGAGTATCAGACATTGATCTTAGAGGAGTCATACTATCATGAGCTTCATGAGATCTTTTTGAGGCATCGTTACTTCGAGAACTACCAATGGCTGGTAAACCACGACGTCCACCTCTGCCCCGAAAAATATCAGGTCTGGCTCCAGACCCGCCAGCTTTGTCATGTTGACCTCAACATGTAGAAAGTTCCATGGGCCCCAGCAGCCTCATCTGGATGAATGTGAGATAGTCCACCAGTGATTCAGATAGACACTCTCGCCCAGGAATACTAGTCAATCCAGTAATCACCTCTGGGTCTGCATCAATGCAAGATGCCTTGAACATCACACGTGGTGGTGCAGCAAGCTCCACATGACTCTCTGGTCCCAGTTGCCAGTCAATCACGTGCTCTCCTAAATAGAAGAGTTTACCCTTGGGACTCTCCAACAGTATATGACACTCATCCTTGCACGTTGAGCTTGTCAAATATTCTAGCCTCGGATACATATTGCTCCAGGGATAGGGACACAACTATTCCGATAATAATGATAGGTCAGACACCTACTCAGGTACTTCTTAAACCAATTCAATATAGTTTAATGCTAATTAAATTGTTACTTCTTACCTGGTCCCAAGTCAAGTCATTGAGATACTCTCTCAACTCATCCATTGTATAACCGGGCCTTCGACGCAGTGCACTCCATGCTTGTAGATGGGGAAAACCAAGCAGTACTCCCTGCAGGATCTTGGGTTTTAGTAGCAGTCCAAACTCATACACCATGATCTGCAAGATTAATATGCATAGTCAACAAGACTCAAGCAAATACTACAGTATCAAAATTAGCAGAATTCTGCTTACCTCTACAACTTGCCAACAGCCGATGAAGCGGTCCTTGCACTGCATACTATAGAGGTCCAACCCCTCCATCAAATGGACCAAACCGATGCTGCCCCAGTCTAATCTCTTGATGGCATCTAGATCATAGAGGGCCCACAATACACACATATGGATGCTATTTATACTTTCATTAAATAGAGTACATCCAAGCACACATAGCAGAAAGCTATGGGTGTACTGATCTGCAGAGATAGTCCTGCCAAGCATCTTGGCTAACACTGCCTCCCAAAGACAGTCATATGATATGTTGTGTCCATCTCTCATACTGGGAGACACACCTAGTAGGTCAAAGATCATGCCATACGACCAACGTGATGATGTTAGTCTGGCATCAAACTGAATGGGCAACCCAGCACACTCCAGGCCAGTAATCCTAGCAAAAATACTCGGGGTGATAGCAATCTCACCCACAGGTAAGTGTAAGGTGTGAGTAGAATCCATTTACCGCTCGATCATCACAATAATGATGAATCTGTTACATCTCTTTTCTGCACCAATAAAGCAAGAGATGTATGGACCAAAACAGCTCTGGTCCACTCTGATACGTATCTCCCAAGGCAGTTGGGAGTACCATTCACTGATTCCTTGGATGCTACCAGTTCTGACAACCATCCACTCCCTCTGTAAATTACAAAATTTAGGTTAGATTTTAAACTGAATTTTAGACTGAACTACAGAATACATATAGCATTTCAAAGATACAGAGCTCCTCCACTCAGCCCTAAAATCAGCCTATTCATGCCTATGAACCAAAAAGATGCATAATCCCTCAAAAAATAGTTGAAAAATGCTTGTTTCGACCCATTTCTCACTGCTATGTGTGCAACACATAACCCTATATTTGCCACACATAACGAGACCCATTTTCAGAAAACCCAATTTTTAATGAAATGACTCAACAATCACATGCATACTTAAACCTAGTGCTAGCCTAGCACTTAATTTAAGTCCCATAGTGGCCTAAACGTGATAAAAATGAGCCTAAACCTAACTTTTAAAAAATTGAAACATCAAGCCAAAACATGAAAAACTCACTTTCTCGAGAGGAGCTCGAGACCGATGGGAATCTATGGCAAAGGTTTTTGCAATTGGATCACCAAAATGAGCCCCGAAGTAAGTATGACGAGTTGTGTGCTTGGTTTGAGTGTAGGTCGGGATCGATTCCGGGTCTTGGGGGGTCAGTTGCATCCTAATACCGGCCATTTTTGAAAAAACACTAAATTTTTGGTTTGGAAATTGAGAGAAAATTGATTTTTAGAAGGGAAACCAAGTCATTTTTGGATTGAAGGCTTGGATATTTAAAATTTCCAAGGTATGTGCATAGCACATAGTGGAACGCGCACTGCACATAGCAAATTTTACTAATGTTCACCGCGCATATCCTAATTTATACAAGTCTTCCCCGTATGAATTTCTTGAAAAGAGTCTAATCTCTTTTCATGACATCTCAGTTATTTTTCATCTACTTTCTACTATAATTAACATCATTCTTCTCAATGAATGCTTTCACTAAATTATTCCATCTAGTAGAAGATAAATGGCTCTTTGGTCTATTTTCTTTTATAGTATCTTCTTTATAAAGATCAATAAAATCAATATAAAGTGCATCATCGCATTTTACCGATATTTAAGATGGTGTTTTTTTTATCGTATTTTTATCCATTTAAAAGTTTAGGAAAAACAATAGTCCACAAATCATACTACAAAGATATATAAATAACTATAAATTTATCATTAATAATAAAATGAAAATCATCATAAAAAACATACAAACCAAAATGAAAAAACCAACATTAAAAATAATTATGGCATAAATTTCAATGATTAAAAAATAAATTTTCACTTTCTAAGTAAATAAATAAGGAGTAAAATAGTAGCCACTTTTCCCATATAGACCCCATTCAACAAATGGTAACCTTCCAAAATAAATGATAAAGAAATAAACCAGCTACTTTTCACATATATTTCCCATTCAATGAATGGGCACCTTCCAAGATAAATTATCATATTATTCTTTTATGTGTTAAACTCATTTCAAGCATGTCAATACTATGTTAAAACATCATTCAAGCATAATCTTTATAATTATCTGATTAAAGATTACATTTGATCATGTTAAAATATAATATTCATGATGTAGGAAACTATGATAATCTTAAGTTTAAGGATTTAATGACATGATTATTATGAGAACCATTTATAACGTTAATCCATATAATAATCTCATGGTAAGTTTTATCTAGTATCTTATTCTAAAAAAATATGTCTAATTTTGATTTATACTATACACATAATTATTACATGATTATTAATCAAAATTATATTATTTATAAAATATTACAATATTAATACTTGATCAAGATATTAAAATATAATTATTCTAATCCATTATAATGTAACATGAATCATTATAATAAAATAAAAGATAAATAATATTATTTATTAAAATAATAATTAACAAAGTCCAAATCTTTGGCTTTAAAGTAAAACCATAACCATTGCAAGGTTATTGAGCATTTATACTAGATAGCAATAGCCTACCAAGAGTTTACCTTTATTATGTATGTAGGTATCTAGTGCATGAAATATTTTTTGCTTACAAATGTTGTTTATAGTACAAGTCCATATGATTTTCAAGATGAGTTATTGAATACTTAATCAAGAGTCAATAAAGTTCAAAAGTAACTATGGTAGTTATGAGTATTTGAGCATGGTGATAAGATTATGACTAAATTTGCCAAGATGAAGATGATGGAATATGAGGGTGAAGGCAAATGTAATAATAAAGGGTTTCTTCCATAAGGTATTTATAATTACTTATACTAATTGCTACATTTTTTATGTATGGCTATTCATTTGAGAAATTTATATTTGGATTACATTTACTTACAAAATATTAATTATGAAAGATACACTTGCATATACATTATCATTTTGTAACTCCAGAATATTCCTAATTGATTTACACTTTACATAGATGGACATAGAGAGTCATGTTTAATTTAGAGTTTTAAACTTCTCTAGTTTTGGATAATCTTGGTTTCCTTACCTTATTGATCTTATCTTATTTTAGATAACCTTAAGTTTATCCATACTCCTTTAATTTTAAAAGGTTTATGAGCAAGGATATGTCATTTCATTTTGATCAGTTTAGGTCATTTATAAAATCTTAATTATATATATAGAGCATTAAGCTCTAATTAGGTGTCGAAACCATCAAATTAATTACTACTTTCTATATAAAAAATTAACAATATTTACAGTAATGGAAGAAGGGTTGATCCCACAGGGATGGGAGGATCCTTTCAATTCTTTCCAGAATAAAAATAAAATATTTTTGGAATCGATAAAAATTAAATAAAGTAAAATCAAAATTTTGATTGAGAGAAAATTAATATTTAAAAGTTTTCCTAACCAAAAAGCCACAAGTGATTTATTGAAAAATCATGATCATTGATTAAGATATGGTCTAATGGTAAAATCACTAAGCTGGTTATAGTACGTTGAAATATGGCCTCGCATAAACCAATTCTTCTTTAATTGTAAAAGACGACCAAGAAGTAGCTGTACAATTGCCTCTAATTTCTAGATAAACAAGATTGAAATAGTTCTCACATAGTCTTCCAGAAAATCGCATTAAGAATTAAAAGAACTCGACTTAAGTTAATACTTAAAAATCAACTCCGCCATGTTCAAACTAAATTGCCAAAATTCATAAAATAATTAAACCTTAATTTAGTTAAATAATATTTTGATTGCTACTCTAGCAAATCAAGAGATAATTTTTGGATCAACATGACTCGCATAACAATATATTATGATCGAACATATAGGATGAGCTCTTTTCGCATACCTCCAAATATAATAATGGTTCTATGATAAACCGAATTAAGGTGAATAACATTTTACTATTAGAATTAAAAACATTTAGATCTTACATAACTTTCATTGAATTACTTTGTATTGCTTCTAATTAGGAATTAAGAAATGCTTCGCCAAGCATCATAGGCATAACATAAAAATAAACAAAGAAGAAAAATAAATAAAATAATTAAATGGATGAAAGAACAATTAAATAAATTTATGAATTCCCTACTTAATTCTCCTCTCCTATAATAGAAACAAATCCTCCTATTTATAGAAGTGAGAAAACTAAATAAAATAAATATAAAATAATTAAGATAATATTTCTATCCTCTGTTTGTAAATCCTGATCCAATTCCTATCTAAATTTTGAATTTAAAAACTAAAATAGCTTGGTCATCAGATACCATAAGCTTTTATTCTTCTTGTTCCTATAAGCCATGGCCATAAGTCTTGTATTTTTGCCTTCTGATCAAAAATGAGGTGAAAATGCCTTTTTATCCATCTTTTCTATTTTTCATCATTTTTACCTACAAAATACAAAAACAAGACCAAGTCAAATATTCTAGCCAAATTACCTACCTAAAATATACCATTTTTACTATGAAAATCATACAATTTGACCCTTGATCATAGACCCCTACACTTAGTCAATGCTCACCCTTAAGCATTCTTAATCCATTCCTCTTAACAAAATCCCAAAACCAATTTCATCAAAGCAATAAGAGTCAAGGAAAAAACAATCATTCTCAGCATTCAAGAATAACTAACTCATCAAAATAGCTTAGCAATTTGGTACTCATGGCAGAAATCTCAAGGTCTCAGTAAAAAAAATTATGTATAGCCATTTATAGTTCATGTCCAAGTAAAATATTTTTCACAAGTAAACATGTGGTAGAATAATTACAATTTTTCCAAGCTCCAAATGCCCTATTTTCATGTATTATAGCTGTAGTACGTAATCTTATGAATTGAATTAGAAATTGAGCAATAAATAATTTTATTAATTTGAAGTGGGTTACAATCTCTAATATAAAATTCTATAACAAAGAATTTAAATCATCCGATTCAAATTTTGAAGCAAGAACTTGATTCAAGGGCTTTTGTAGGTTAATCTTAAATTAAACTTGATTTTTGATGAAGAACACGATTCAAATGCTTTAGGAGCTTGATCTTGAATCAAACTTCACCTTAGAGGAAGAACACCTTGATGAACTTGATGAACTCCTTGAACGCCTTGTTGAACTTAAAGAATGCCTTTGATCTTGAAGAATACCTTGAGGTCTTGAAGGCTTGGAGAGCTTGTAGCTTTTGAGCTTCTTGTTGCTTCTGGTGTTTGGGTTCCAAAATGTGTCCTTTGGAATGGAGGAAGGCCTCCTATTTATAGTGATTTGGAGAAGAAGGAATTTACAGATTTAACCCATGTCCTCACTTCAAAACAATTATCCCTTCAGTTATTTATTATTTTAATAATATTTATCTTACTATTAAAATAATTTAATTTTAAATAATAAACTGAATAATTTTGATTAGTTTAAAATCTATTTAATTTATTAGATTAAGATAGTTATTTAATCTAATTATTTTATAGATAAAAAATATTTATTTAATTGACCCATAAAATATATTTCATTTATTAGATTAAAATATTTATTTAATCTAATTAATTTCATAGATCAAAAATATATTTAATTGATCCAGAAATCAATTTGAATTTTGTTGATATCTACAAATACCCCGTCGAGATTTATTCATTAATTTATTTAAATGAATATATCTCGAATTAATTTTGGACATTTATAAATAATATAAGAGCCAAATATATATATATATATATAGTTTAATATAATGGCTCAAAAACAAAATTCCTGCCGTGACTCTCATCTTTTTGTTTTTTTTTTTCAAATTAATATTAAAATAAAATTTAATATAATTTGAAAATAAAACTTTGTGCTCCATGTAAACCCTTTTTTTTAAAAAAATCCTTGTCGTGGCCTTTGTATTTCCCTTTTCTTTTGTTTTTTTATTTATTTTCAAATTAATATTAAAATTTAATATATAATTTGAAAATAAATAACATCTTTATCCCAAACAAATATTATTAAAGAATAATATTTGTTATAGCTTGAAAATAATTAGGATTAAAATTATCCTTTAATCCAATTAGAATTTTTGATAATTTTAAAATCCAAATTAAGTATGATAAGGGATCTTTATCCCTATCATAGTTGAATTTGAACTTTAATCCTAATTCAATTCAGACTTGTTCCACCACTATAAATAGAGACCTAGAGCATCTCATTTTTTCACACTTCACATCATTCATCTCTTCCTCGGTATCTCTTCCAAATGAGATTTTTCTTCTTTTCTTTTTGTTTTGTTTTTATATTTTTTTATATTTTTGTTGTTTTTTTTTCAAGATGGCTAACAATAAAATTTTTTTTTATTTTGGCAGGATTGCACTTGGATCATTGCTTTGTTTTGAAGTCAAGAGCATCATTCAATCATTTCCATCAAGTGATCAACTTCAACACTCAAGAAATTCAAGACACTTGAAGATTCAATTATCAACCATCTCCATCAAGGTGATCAACTTCAAATTTCAAGAAATTCAAGACACTTGAAGATTCAACTATCATAAAGGCAATCACCTTCAAGGCTACTTGATTTTTTTTTTACAAATAATTGAACCGGTAAAACAATTTGATATTGTTTTAGGGTGACTTGATTATCGTAAAAAAAATTGAAGAGATTTATCCTTGAAGATTCAACTACCACCAAGGCCATAACCTTCAAGATTACTTGATTTTTTACGAATAATTGAACCGATAAAACAATTTAATATTATTTAAGGGTGACTTGATTATCATAAAAAATTGAAGAGATTTAAGATACTTGAACATTCAACAATCATTAAGGCGAACACCTCTAAGACTACTTGATTTTTTTATGAATAATCAAATCGGTAAAATAATTTAATATTATTTTAGGGTTACTTGAATATCGTATTTAATCAAACTTGAAGCCATTCAAGATACTTGAAGATTCGACTGCCACCAAAGTGATCACCTTCAAGACTATTTTGATTTTTTTATGAATAATTAAACCAGTAAAACAATTTGATATTGTTCTAAGGTGACTTGATTATCATATTTAATCAAAATTGAAGCGATTCAAAATACTTGAAGATTCAACTACCATCAAGGCGACCTTCAAGACTACTTTACGAATAATCAAACTGGTAAAACAATTTGACATTGTTTTAGAGTGACTTGATTATCGTATTATATTATGCAAATAAATTCTGTCTAAGAAGATTGGATTTCAAGTAGCACCATGTGTGACCACTCCAGATTTTCTGGGAATTTATTTGGAAAGGTAATTCTGTCTAAGGAGATTATTTTACAGTCTTTTCTGGGAATTATCCGATCAATATATATCACAAGCAGTCAACCGGCAAGGTGACTTGACTATAAATTTAGTCAATTATCTTGGGGTGACCTGATTCTTGTGATTAGTCAAGACTCAAGCAATTTGAAGATTTGACAAGCCTTGATAGCTAACTGGCAAGTGATTAAAATTCATCAATTTATGTGATTTTTTAAGTCAACTTGGGGTGATCTAGCTATCATACTTGGTCTCTTGAAGTGAAGATCATTCAAATTGAGGCTAACCTTGATGAAAAGCGACAATCATGTATCAAGATTTCAGAAGTCAAGAGCAACCACATGCAACTGAACATGATTTTACATGTTCAAACTCCTACTATTGGGTGTTTTACTCCATCATGGCCTTCAACGGCGACGGTTCCATTTTTATCAACTTGGTCAGAGAAAGCTTCTCATGAATTTATCAACTCCAGCCAAGACGTCATCAAGTCAACTTATTTACTTTTGAAGTCTCCATTCAAGTATGAGAGAAATTCTTCTGACAACCTATCCTTGTTGAAAAAGTACATTGCTCACAAAGATGTATCATGGCCATCCACCTTCAAAGTTGGCGGTGAATTCTCATATTCTCTATGTTATTGAGAGTGGCTTGAAGATATTCTTACAGTAAACAAAGCATTGCTAACACAAGCTTGTATTTATAATGCTATTTTTGCATCACTCTTCATTTATGACAAGTCTGCTAGCATCATGCAATACTTCTATGAGCATTGGAGTCTATCCACTAACACTCTTTACCTTCCACGTGGAGAAGATTTGATTTCACTTTGGGATTTGCATTCTTTAAGTAAACTTCCCATTTCAGGCACCTTCTATGATGAAGTCATACCTTTCGCTAAAGAACTTGTAGGCTCTGATGGCCGCAATGAATTTCTTCCACCAAGTTGCCAATACTTGTTTCATGCTTATCACAAGCTTGCCAATGACCAACACCAAGTGAAGATTGATGACTAGATCAAATTTTGGTTTCATGGAGCTGTCAAATATGCT
>CANYBF010007234.1:0-19278 GCA_948192965.1 Dalechampia spathulata | reverse complement strand
TCTTAAGGCAATCAAACACAAGCCAAAAGTGACTTAACACACAAAACTAGCACTAACACAAATCATTAAGCACTAACCTGTAAGTAGAGCTACTTCTAGCACACGTCTTCCACTTCAAACAACCTCTAGTAAAAGCTTCTAACCTTGACTCGATCACCTGCTAACTTCTCTATCGCGTTCTCGCACGTTCGGGAAGCTACGGTATGCTAAGTGGGATTTAGGGTAGGGTTTAAGCTAAAGAAATGATGAGAAGCTTATGAAGAAAGCTATGTTTAAACCTATAAAAAGTCAAATTAAAAGTCGCGTATGGCCGTATGGACATTGGTACGCCCGTACCGACTCCAAAAGCCTGACAAACTCAAAAACCTGCGAGCTGTGGTACAGCCGTACCACCCTTTTGGTACGCCCGTACGCCCCAATTCCTGCGAGCTCGACTGACAAACCTGATTTCCTGCGAGCAACGGTACGACCATACGCCTAGTTGGTACGCCCGTACGTCCTCCAGGCTCTCAGTCCCCTGTTTCCCTCTGACTCGTACGACTGTACGGCCAAACCATACGCCCGTACCACCTCCTAAAAATGCAATGCATGCCCATTGGCATGCCTAGCTCGCCCGAAACCTACCCCAACACATAACCAACCCTAAACACATTCTAACCTCATAACTACGCCGTCCCTCATCCAACTGAGAAGACACGCTTCCCAATAAGGTGACGACATCAAACCTAGCCAATAAGCACACGCATAGCAAACCAAAGCAACACATTCAAGCATAAGCACTCAACCAATAACATGTCCACTTTCAATACCATGCATTTTCAAATAACATCATCACATCATATTCATTCATTGCATACATTCACATAGACATACACGTCTACATACATACATACACCCTAACAAGCATACATATACGTACAAACTACTAGGGTCCTAGACGCGGGCGTAACAGCTAAAGGTCAGAAGCAATCAAGCTTGTACTTGATGCAAGCTAAGCTCTCCAATGATGTTGTAAATACAATGAAGAATGATGATACAACTGATTTGTGGCATAGAAGACTTGGCCACATTAGCAAAAAAGGGATGACTCAGCTTGTAAATAAGAATGTCTTATCTAGTTTAAATCAGTTCCATTTGAAGAAATGTATTGACTGTCTATTAGGGAAACAAAATAGAGTTTCTTTCTAGAGTTCCCCTCCACCCAAAATGAAGAATGTTCTAGATCTGATTCATTCATATTTATACGGACCGTTGCTAAAGTCACTTGGTAATGCTCAATACTTTGTGACTTTTATTGATGATCATTCCAGGAAGACATGGGCTTATACTTTGAAGTCTAAAGATCAAGTGCTAGATGTATTCAAGCAATTTCATACCTCAATTGAGAGACAGATTAGGAAGAAGCTAAAGTGCATTCGAACAGATAATGGTGGAGAGTACATTAGATCATTTGATGCTTACTACAAAGAGTATAATATTCAATATTAGATGACACCTCCTAAAATACCATAACTGAATGGCTTAGCTGAGAGGATGAATAGAACTTTGATGGAAAGGGTCAGATGTATATTTTCATATTCAAAGTTGTCTAAAACATTTTGGGGTGAAGCTTTACTTGCAGCTATTTATGCGTTAAATCGATCACCTTGTGTCCCTCTTTAGTATGATATTCCAGAGAGAGTATAGTCAGGAAAAGATATCTCTTACGATCATTTATGAGTGTTTGGGTGTAAAGCTTTTGTTCATATACCAAAAGATGAATGGACAAAGCTTGATGTCAAGACACGATATTGTGTTTTCATTGGCTATTATCAAGATCAACTTAGCTATAGATTCTATGATCCAATCCACAGGAAACTTATAAGGAGCCATGATGTTGTATTTGTTGAAGATCAAACTATTGAAGATATCAATAAGGCAGAGAAGGAAGATCCAAGCTCTGATGATGACTCAACAAGCTTCTGATTAAATCCTCCAAAAGTGGTGTCTAGATAAGTTAAAGATGAAACGTATGATGATGATGCAAAAGCCCTCAATGAAATTGAACCAGAGGATGATGATGGTGTTAACATTCAACCACCAGCACCTGTAGATTCTCCAGTCCTTTTATGAAGATCTGATAGAAATAGATAACCTTCTACCAGATATCCAACTAATCAGTATGTGATGCTGACTGATGGGGGAGAACCAGAAAGCTTTGATGAAGCTATGAATGATGAACACAAGAAGGAATGGAAATAAGCCATGCAAGATGAGATGAAATCCTTACATGAGAATAAAACATTCAAGTTGGTGAAGTTTCCAAAAGGCACAAGAGCATTGAAGAATAAATAGGTGTTCAAAATCAAGCATGAAGAACACAATGGCCATCCTCGATTCAAAGCAAGATTAGTGGTCAAAGGATTCAGCCAAAAGAAGGGCATTGACTTTAATGAGATTTTTTCATCGGTTATGAAAATGACATCTATACATACAGTGCTAGGGCTAGCCATAAGTTTTAACTTGGAGATTGAATAAATGGATGTCAAAACTGCTTTCCTACATAGAAATTTAGAAGAAGAGATATACATCGAGCAGCTAGAGGGTTTCGAAGAAAAAGGTAAAGAGGATTTTGTTTGAAAATTGAAGAAAAGTCTGTATGGATTGAAACAAGTACTAAGACAATTGTATAAGAAGTTCAAGAAGACTACTTTAGATCACTATATATTTGTAAAGAAATTCTCTGATGATGATTTCATTGTCCTATTGCTCTATATGGATGATATGTTAATTATTGGTAAGAATGTTTCTAGAATCAACAATCTGAAGAAATAGCTGAGTAAGTATTTTACCATGAAAGACTTGGGATCAGCGAAGCAGATTCTTGGCATGCAGATTAACAAAGACAGAAGCGCCAAGAAAATATGGTTGTCATAAGAGAAGTACATTGATAAAGTACTTCAGAGATTTAACCTAGACAATGTAAAAGCGGTTAGTTGTCCTCTTGCTAATCACTTTAAATTGAGTTCTGAAGAGTGTCCTTCTACAGATGAAGAGATGGAAGAAATGTCCAGAGTTCTATATGCTTTAGCAGTTGGAAGTTTAATGTATGTCATGGTTTATACACGGCCAAATATTACTCACGCTATTGAAGTTATGAGTCATTTCCTTTCAAATCCTAGAAAGGAACATTGGGTTGTAGTCAAGTGGATTCTCAGGTATCTTCGAGGATCATCTAAAATATGCTTATGTTTTAGAAATGCAAAACTTATGTTAGCTGGTTAAACAGATGCAGATATGGCTGGAGATGTTGACTCAAGAAAGTCTACATCAGGTTACTTGATTATTTTTACAAGGGGAGCTATGCCATGGCAATCAAAGTGACAAAAATGTGTTGCACTGTCTACAACTGAAGTGGAGTTTATTGCAGCAACAGAAGCCTGTAAGGAGTTGTTATGGATGAAAAAGTTCTTAAATAAACTTAGTGTCAAACAGGAAAGGTATCAGCTATTTTATGATAGTCAAAGTGTTATTTACCTTGGTAAGAATGTCTCCTTTCACTCACGATCAAAACACATTGATATGAGATATCACTGGATCAGAGATGATAAAGCCTTTCATGTAATCAGGAGGGGGAGATAAAGTCTTTCATGTAATTAAGAGGTGGAGATTTATTATGGGTCCCTCATACATGGAGAGGGACAGCCACAAGCCACCTTTCGGTGGCTATCTTTGTTGAAAATTTGTAATAAAAAAAAAAGGGAGAGAGGGGAGGGAAAAGTTAGCACTGTGTTTGATGCTGACAACCTGACCAATATGCATAGGAGTGCCTATAAAAGGCACTCGTTCCCTTAATTTTAACACACACAAAAACACAACGAAAAACATAAAAAGAAGCAACCAGAGCAAAAGAAAAATTTGCTTTGAAGTTTAGAAAATATTTTTCTAAAGGGGTTGGGAAGTAAAAAATAGTGAGGTTATTATTTTTAGGTTGGAAAACACCTTGTAAGTCATTATTTTTATTTTATCCCTTTGTACCTACTATTTGTAATAGTGAAAGAATTATTTTGAGTTTTTGATTGTAGATGTAGTCCAAAATTAAAGGTAAACTGGTGTTAATTTTACTCAATTTTATGTTTCTTTTCAAAAATACATCAATCGTGTCTAACAAGTACCACTATCAACAATCAGGAAGTTTGGCAAACATGATAAATTGTAAAGGATGTTCCACCCATGACTCAGCAAACAAATGGGCAAATCGGTGATTTTGGGTAATGAGTATCGACAAGTAATTGTTGCCTTGCAGCACATCACACTAACTAGTCCAAGCATAACATTTAATGTTAACAAACTGGCACAATTCATACACTATGCCACCGAAAGTGCACCAGCAAGCTTGTAAATGATTACTTTGTTATCTTCTTACCATAACCTCTCATGGTCCTTTTGCTCTGTCGGTCTTATACTTTCGAGTTAAATTACTACTCCGATAGTGACTGGGTTGGCTGCCCGGATGATTGATGTTCAATGGACGAATACTTGACTTATTTAGGTATCAATTTGGCGTCTTGGTCATTCAAAAAACAACCTATGCTGGCACGTTTTATCTTTGAAAGTGAGTACGAGGCACTTGCAAATACTACTACAGAAGTTATGTAACTTAGTCAATTACTAGAGGACTTTGGCTGTGTTACAAGAACAAGTTAGCCATTATATGGTATGATAAAGTCAACGCCATTTATCTCACCTCCAATCTGGTTTTTCATGCTTGAACCAAGCATGTGGAAATAGATTATCATTTTCGTCGTGATCAAATCGAACTTGGGTTTAGTGCAGGTTCGATTTCTGAAGGGTTCATGTGAGTTGACGGACATTCTAAGGCATTATTTGCTGGCCATTGCAGCAAGTGGCGCCTTTGGTTCCCATGCACTGCTTGTAATCTAATCAATCTTCTTATATAACTCATTATTTGTATGTCTTCTGGATAAAGTCAAAATCAATAATATAAAAATGGGAAAATTGCTTGTGATACAAGTATACAAGATTTTCTTTGTTTTCTTATATAATTTACAGGTATCAATAATATATAAATACTCACTGCTTCAATACAAATTTTAAAGTATGATTTATTTTTTGTTTAGATTCTACTTTTTTATTTTAAAATTATTTTAAATTAATTGTATGATTTTTTTTTTAAGATTACTCTTCAAGACAAAAGCAAAAATTGAATAGTATAATACAATCAGCTTTCTTTATAAAAGTATAAAAATGATTAATTGGCAAAATATCATATTTTTAAAAATCTTTTTAAAGTAATGTTACTTTTAACTTTTAATTTAATTTTTTTATATTTATTCTTAAATTTATTTTTTTACCCTTCATCTTAAATGTTTATTCTTTATTATTTTTAAATATTTATTTTTTCTTCTAGCATACATTTAATGTATTTAAATTTTTGATATTTTTTTTAATTTGAAACCTTAAATATGACATTGAACTAATTCACCTATAAAAAAAATTCAAAAAATTACAAAACTTCAGCAACTTTTATTTTTTATAAAAATTATGAAAATTAAAAAAATATTTTAAAATATAATTTTACTAAAATTCTTTTTAAAAAAGCATCATACTTATAATATATATATATTATATATTACTTATAATATATATATTGTATATTAAAAAGATATCATTTAAATATATATTAAATGCTTGAAACATCCAGATTATAAATTTTTAATATTAATTTAGAAAAATATATTTTGTATATTTTAATCATGATTAATTTTAAACTCATTTTCATTAGAAAAATATATGTATTATATACAACAAAAAATACCATTTAAAATTTTAAAAATATGTAATAAGTATTTAAAATATATATTTTAAATATTTGAAATCAAAAATTTTATTTATAAATTTTTCTAATATTAATTTAGAAAATTTTTTATATTTTAATAATCATTAATCTCAAACACATTTATATATTCAAATCATGATAAATTTTTTAAAAACAACTACACTAATTAATGGATCTTATTTTACAGTAATTATTAATTTTAATAAAATAAATTCATCAAGCAAGTTAAAAAAATATGATGAACAATCATATAAATAAAAAATAATGTTAAGTAAAAAATTTTAAAAATAAAGAGATAATTATAAATAATGATTTTTTATAATAAATCTATAATAAACTTTGAATAAACCTAAATTAAACTTGAAATAAATCCTTTATAAATCAAAAATATCATTTTATAATTTTTTTAAAAAAGTATGTTATTTTTAAAAATTTTCAAAAAATTGGATATTTGTGTAAAACTTTTATTATTTTGGATGAGATTTAAAAAAATATTAAAAATAAATTAACATGTAATTAAAGCTGAAAAATAAAAGTTTGTATTTTGATAAAAAAAAATGAAAAACAGCATTTTTAAAAATGAAGTTGTTGAAAGAATATATTTTTTTTTAAGAAAATAGCCGTGAAAGTAATTTTGTAAATAAAAATAATATTTCCCGTACATGTGGTAATATTTTGATAAAAACCGGTAATTCCGTAATTGTCCCTAATACCACGCCAAGCGGAGCTCAAGTTTTTTTTTTTTTTTTTTATCATTACACTGTAATTCACAGTTTTTAATCTCAGAAATGAACTTCAATTTCCATGCAAAATATCTATGGATTTTGGTTATCAATTGCTTAATCACTTTTCCCTCATCAGTCGAACCCTAAATTCACAACCGTCGTTAGAGTAAATTCTATAAGAAATGGCAGCAGCTGTAGCTGCTTCGGTTCCTCCGTGGATACCTGAAGATGATCTTTTGCTAAAGAACGCTGTTGAGGTACTTACCTTTTCCCCCTCAATTCAATTTTCATAATTTGGATATGATCTCGAAAATGTTTTCATGAAACCCTAGGATGATTGATTTCCTTCTTTAATAATTATGCTGTAAATGGCATTTGAACTGATTTTTTCCCTTTTTATGTACCTTCTTTGGTTAAAGGGAGGTGCATCTCTAGAAGCACTCGCTAAAGGAGCGGTTAGATTCTCTAGAAAGTTCACCCTTAGAGAATTGCGTGATAGATGGTATTCTCTTCTTTATGATCCTGTTATTTCGAAAGAAGCTTCAGCTAAGATGGTAGAATTTGAACTTTCTGTTAAGAATAATGCTAAAGTAATTAGTACTGCTGAGCTCTCTGCTAAAAGAAAGCTCGAAAGTGTTAGACAATTGTATTATGCTATGAAAAAGAAAACTCGTGGTCAACATGCTGGTTGTTGTGATAGTATAGAGTTTGAGGGGAATCGGTCCCATTTCGGATTTGTTGGTAAGGAATGCTATAATCAAATTCACTCTGAGGTTCCTTCTTTTAATCATGATAATATGGGAAATATTGTTTCACGTAATGTTAGAGATGAGATTGTTGGATTTCAGAGTTGTGGGAGAGCTAAGGAGATGGAATTACCGCATTCATTGCCGGAAAATAGTCCCTCATTTCATGCAGAGGGTTTTTCGTCTCCATTGGCTGTGTGGGAAATGGTTGATCATGTTTCTGCCAATGCAATCCCAACTAATGTAACCACTGGAGATAGAAGTCAGCAAGAATTCTCGATGCGTCATAGTGGTGTGGAAATGGATGGGAAACAAGCAGGTTTATCTGGAATGGATGCCACCCAACCAGAGACAGTACTTCGAGATGATGATGATGTTCATGTACTTAATAATTCAACTTCCATCTCAGAATGTGACTTTGCATATCTTCCAGAGTCACTGTTAAACTTTGGGAATGAAGACGAGCAGCATTTAGTAGATGAAGGTGAGAAAGAGACGATAGCCAAATCTTGTTATGATGGCGTTTTGGTGACATGTCCTAATGATCCTTATGGGGATGTACGAGATGTTAATGATTCACAGAGATTAGTTTCAGATGAAATTGTTGAAAATTCTGCCATCAGAGATCCTTCGGAAGCTATTACTGAGGCTTCATTTTCTGGTCATGTTAAACAGCATGGTCACCTTCAAACAGAATTAAGTTTACCATCAACGTTTGAAGTGAATGCAGAAAACTATGATGGAGAGATGGAGTGTATTTTAAACAGTGAAGACTTGGAAATTCCATGCAATGATGATATTTTGTTGCATAAAGAATTAACTTCATCTAGAATGGTAAGACCTTCTGGGGAAATTGGTTATCAGTCTATTCCATATGCTGATCTTAAGAATGACGGACATGAGTTAAGCTTGGTGAAGAAAGAAGAACATCCAGCACAGTCGCTTTTGGCTTGCCAAATGAAAACACTGGAAGTATCACCTGTGATCAACCCAAGCCACCAATTTGGGTGTGGATTTAAATGTTTATCTTTAGAAGATTTGACCTTCAGACAAGCTGTCAATGATGACAGAGCCGCAGACCAATGCATAATAAAGCATGCTGCTCTAAATTCTGCCGATGCTAGATTGGTGAAGCCAGAACCATTGCATGATTATGACATCATGGGTTTGCCATCACATGAACAAGCGTGCTCCCCTCAACAAGTTACTTCAGTACCAGAAGCAGGCCCCTCAATGTTAAATGACAATGATTTTGAGAGTGATGATGACGTTCCTTCCTATTCTGAAGTTGAGGCCATGGTAAATTTGACTGAATCCGTTAAATAGGAACTGGACTTGGTTTTTTCTTTTTTCTTTTATTTTTTTGTTTCAACTTGTTCTCTGTTATTTCTTTGGTTCAACTTCTCCTTGTTTCCCTTCAGATACTCCAAATGGAATTATTCCCAGACAATACAGATTCTTACATCCAAAGGGATGGTAACTCGTTATTGTTTCTCCTTAAGTATATATTTCCATCAGATATAAATCCACTGTTGGTATCTCAAGGTAATTGTTTTTAAGCAAATTTTTTTGTTGTGGTTCTTAGTCTCAAGGTACCAAAACGAGGATGCTAGAAGGTCAATCATAAGATTGGAACAATGTGCTCAATCATCTATACAAAGAGCTCTAGCATTTCGAGGTGCATTAGCTGTCTTGTATGGGCGCCATTTGAAGCATTATATAAGGGAAACTGAGGTGTGTTAAACTAATGTCAAACTTTTTTTCTTCATGTTAGATTTGGGCCGGGCTCTATTGAATTATTGATCTTTATGTAGATTACTTATTCCGGATTTTAATCCGTTCCCCTGTTCTGATTACTAGTCATCATGCCAGTTTGTGTTCTTTCCGGCATATGACCTCCCCTGAATTGCAGGTAATACTTGGCAGAGCAACAAATGATATGGAAGTTGATATTGACTTGAGAAGAGAAGGGCCTGCCAACAAAATATCAAGACGGCAGGTGGGGGTCATTTGAGTACCTTCTGATGAAATTTATGTTTAGCAAGCCATGAAAATTTGCTCTATGAACTGTGAATGAGGATCCTTAGGAGTTACATTCCGGGGCAAGCATCAATGTCTGTGACTTGTCCAATATAGAACTGAAGCATCATAACGAATCAAGAAATAAGAAGGAAAGAAAAATAATGAAAAGGAATGTCTTTTTTCCTGAAATTTACCTTAGAGGATTAAGTTCAAATTTGCCAGGTTAATTATCTTCAGCTCATTGCCCATGGTTATCCTTTCCATCAGAATGGTAATTCTGTATTTTAGAGAACTTTTTGAACCATGTAAGCTATATCATTCCAATTTTACCGAGCAGTTGAAAATTAGAAAGAATATTTTCATAAGAGAGAATATACACTTAGCGGTCATCATTTTTTCATTTGCTTGGCATGTTACTGGATTGGAAAAAGAACAATACATATTAGCCATCCTAGTTGACTTCGGATAAATGCCTAGTTAAGTTGAGTTGTTTAGCATCTTATTCGTATATAGATTATGTGGAAGTATGACCATGGTCACCTGTTGTTAGGCACTCTTAAAGTTAGAAGCAGATGGTTCCTTCTTGCTAAAAAATCTTGGTAGGAGTTCGATATTTTTGAATGGCAAAGAAGTGATTAATGGACACGGCGTGGTTCTTGGTTCAAGTAGCCTAATTGAGGTATGTTGCTTCATGTTTTGATAAATTTTAAACTGTTTTAAAATTTTTCCGCCACACCTTA
Source organism: Dalechampia spathulata (assembly GCA_948192965.1). Taxonomy (NCBI): domain Eukaryota; kingdom Viridiplantae; phylum Streptophyta; class Magnoliopsida; order Malpighiales; family Euphorbiaceae; genus Dalechampia; species Dalechampia spathulata. Next base: position 9,206 of record CANYBF010007234.1, on the reverse strand, counting down.
ATTTTTACTACTTGTGTTCAAGATATTTGCATTCACTAATATCCGTAGCCTTTATAGAACAGTCAACGTCATCCTTAGCATTCAATCTGCAGATTGGAGAAATGGCATTCATGTTCGAGATTAACAGCAAATCCATTGCTCGGCATCTGACAAATGCCACAAAAAAACTTAAAGGTAACAATGTCAAATTTGAATGGTCAGAAGGTGTTGCATGAACTAGAAGGTGGCCATTAACTGGTTACTTGATTTCTTCTCAAACTCCTTTAGGTGCATTAGCAATAGTACTTGTAGCACTAAATTGTGTTTTCAGAACACAAATACCATACAGCTATGTACAGCAGAAAAGTCTGTGTCTTGGATGGATATATATATATATATATATATATATATATATATAATAATTGATTTTTTTATGCAATATGGATAAACAAATCGACATTTGGAATTACTGTTAAGTGGAAAATGGATGGCTAAAAGCATAGTCATGTCTAAAGACAATTGTGTAGTTAGTAGACGTGATGGATTAGCTAGTGATTGTCAAGTAAGAAAGTTGCAGGTAGAGAGGTGATATGGAGAGAGTGTTAAGAATGAGAACACATGTTTGGTTCACAAAGGATTTTGTTTGATAAAATATCTTATTTGTTTCGTTAATAATAATAATAATAAGATTGGACTCTTTTTGTGGAGGCGTAGGGGTGAGATTACTGTTGGTTTTTAAAAATAGCTTTAAATGTTAGGAATAATTGGAAAAATGATTGATTGGGTTCGTTCAAATAGCATTCTTTTAATTATTTTTTTTAGTTCTATTTTTCTTACATTTTTATTATATTAAACTTTCTTCATTCTTACATTACTCTTTTATTACATTTTTTTTTTTACAGTTTTATAAGGAAAAAAAAAACCAAAATGTTATTCAACTACCAGAATGATTATTGGATTTCTTTTTTTTTTTTAATGAATTAGGTAAAACAATTTAAATATTTTAAAAAGAATATAATGATATATGAAATGTTCAATTCTTTTTCTAGCTTTATTTATGAAATTTGAATTTTCATTTAAAAAATGAGTTTTTCAAATTCTCTATACTATCAAAATTTCTAAATTTATTTTTTCAATCATATAACAAAATCTAAAATTTTATGAATTTTAAAATTCATAAATTTAAATTCTATATATTTTATAAATTTATCATATTCTACATTTATCTACGTAATGTAATTATGATTATATTATATATTTGATTACTTTATTTGGCTACATAATATTAATGTAATGCTAAATACTTATGTATTCATTAATACATTATAGAAAGGATTAATGAATATATTTAAAACATAATGTATTTTTTATTATACCTCATTCAAATTACACAATATGCATTCAAGTTCATTAATTATATTGATAATTACAATACATTACATTATTTATCAAATCAAATAATGTAATGCAATGAAATATAATTAAAAAATTCATTACATTACTTAATTAATTATATTATATTTTTTTTTTACAATACATGTAATCATGTTTAAACTATATCAAAAGTAGTATCTTCATTTGTATAATTTGATCAAAGAGTTTTTTTTAAAAAACTTATAAGTTAATTAAACCTGTTTATAAATTATAAAATAAATCAAATACACTCAGTTTTAAGTACCTTAAATGTTTATAAGTTAAACTTATAAATTAAAAAGATAAATTGGAAGAAACCAGCTTTTTATTTTAGAACTTATAAGCATCAATGTATAATTTGGTTTAACTAAACATTTTACTATATTATCCATCCTTTTTTAAAAAATTTAAATATATTAATTTATTTTTAAACATTTAAAATATTTGATAAATTAAATAAAATTATAAATTTCAACTAATTCATGAGTATTATAATTATGTTAAATATTGTCTTTTATTTTACTATACTTTCATGAATTATTTTTTATAAATTTAATAAAATATTTTATATGTTAACTATATATATATATATTAAATATGAAATTGAATTAGCTTTTAATTTAATTAAATTATTATACAAATTTAAATTTATATGATTTATTATATAATAAAATAATTAATACCTTTATGAGTCATTTAAATGATAATTTTATTTATAAATTATTTTTTACTAAACACTTCATTTATTTATTAGTCACGTATAATTTTTTAACTAAATATTTAACTTCTTAAAATCATTAATACTGAAATTACCTTATAAGCATTAAATGCTTCTACGCTAATTTTTATTGGTTAAGCTAAATCATCCTATAGTAGGATGTTTAGAAAATTGAGATGATATTTAGTAAATGCTTTTATTTCTAATCTTTATGATTATTCTTTTTATTTATTATTTTAGGTTATATCATTTATTCAAATATTATTTTATTGATTTGTATAAATTCTATAATGTTAATAATGAAAATTTTAGTGGTTATTCATTCATAAAATAAATTGCAACTATCGTAATAATTAACAATCATCAAAACCATTAATCCCAATGAATACTCAAAATAACAAATAAAATTTGAGATAAATAAAATAAATTTTAAATTTGTTATCTTGATGATGAATATTATTAATTTTTTTTAAAAAGTTAAAATCTTCTAATTTTTTTAATATTATATAATAATGAAATAGTAATATTAAATATTATAGGGAATGTAATAAAATAATAATATTATGATTATAATAATGTAATATTATTATAATATTATATAATAATGGAATAGTAATGAAATATTATAGGGAATATTATAAAATAGTAATATTATGATTATAATAATATAATATTATAATAATATATTATAATATTATACAGAAGACTATTAATATAATAATAATAATTATTATTAATTAATAATAATAGTATTATAATATTAGTATTATTTTGGGGGGGGTTAAATTGGTAAGGGGGATTGGTTGTTAGCAGGTGCAGAGGCACGTCAGAGCAAAGTTGGCCGCTGCTACGCTATCATCCACGTCAGCCAACAGCTGGCCGTCTAACTCATTCTTCATATCAAATCCAGAATTTTCATATCTAAATTTTTCATTATTTTAAACATCAACTTTCTATATAAAGAAGCAATTTGTATTCTAAAAAATTTAAAAAGTTCTTTAATTTTCAAAAATATTTTATAAAATTTAAAATTTTTAACAAATATTTTCTAAATCTTTTTAAAATACGAAAATGTTTTTTTGAAGAAATTGGAAGAATTTAAAGAATTAATAAGATCTAAAGTTTAACCAAGATATTTTTGAGGACATTTTTTCTAGTTCCATTCAGAATTCATTTTCTTTATTTTATAAATTCATGCAAAGTGAGACGAAGGATTTGTATGAAAATCAATAAAATTGTTATTATGAATAATTGTTAATGTAACTCTTTTAAATTTCATAATATATGTTTGTATATAATATATTTATTGTTATTACGATGGGTTGGTTATGATACATATAAAATGAGAATATCGTGAGATTCATATTTTCAGTAAATTTTGTTAATTGTAAAATTCATAAATCTAAATTTTTATGCCTTCATTTGAAGCATAAAATCTACAAGTGAGAAAAGGAAATCAACGAAAGATTTGCTTTCATCTCACTCAAAACCTCCTTTTATTTATATATTGATTTTTATTTTTTTGGAATGAATTATCCTTATTGGCAAATAATACATCAAAAGAGAAGGAAAGAGAGTTCTAGGAACTTTGCTGATGAATAATACAGAATATTCATTATATTGACATGTTCATGATAATATAAGCTAATGGATGAATTTGATGCTTAAGACATATATAGAGTAATCATTTGATGTTATAAAAAGGAAGGATAGTTAGTGGGTGATGAACCAAAAAGTGACAGTGAGGACCACTCAATCCACTTATCTTCTAATCACATCATATCCCATCAATTTTATCATTTGTTATATCAAATAATAAATGTAAAAATGATGACGGATAATGAATTAAAAAAAAAATAAAAAAGAGCAATGATCTTTTAATATATATTAATTTATTTCATTATTTAACTTGAAATACGAGTTTGATAGTATAATTTCATTACCCTTTTGTCCTTGATATGATTGTCTTACCAAATAATCATAATCTTATATCATTCATTACCCTTTTGTTTAAGTTGTTATATGCCCAAGCTTCATTATGACTTTACCATTTCTGGTTTTTCTTTTAACTTTGAAAACTGAATCCACCATCTTTATCGATTTAAAATGATCTTTTTATGAAAATATAGAACAAATTTTAAATTTTTATAGAAATTTTTATAAAATTATTGAAATCATAAAAAATATTTATAAAAGTATGGATTTTTAAAACAATGTAGTACACAATTTTGTATTTTCCATATGATTTCTAGATAATTAATTTTTAAATAATGGAAGTTCAATATAGTTATATGATATTTTATATTATACTCGATTTAAAATGATATGATTTTAAATATTTAAAAAATGATATTTCCTTAAAATACAAAAGTAGTGCGTGATATTTTTCTAATTTTTGTATGAATAAATTATGTAAGTATCACATTATTTTTATATGAATAAAAATAATTAATATAATATAATATAATAAAAATAATAACATTTAAATAAACGTTGGTGGGGTCACCGCATGCAATGTCTCTACGGACAACAAACTTAAAGAAGATCTACCACTCTTTTCTTCCCAAAGCAAAGCATGCATACAAATCTAAAGAAAGCCCTCTCTGACAGATAACCCGTGAGGCCACTGCACCAACTCATCACTCACCCCCCAACTGGCCGAAAGGTCCTTCAAATACAACAACCCGTTTCTCTTACAATTTCCCCCTTCACAACCTTTCATCTTATCTTCTTCCTTTCATCTATCTTCTTCACTTCTTCCTCAAATCCATTATATGGGTGCTCTACTATCTTGTCTTCTTCTCCTACTTGCGCTTCTTTCCAGTTTGTTAGTGATTACAGCAAAGACTCATTGGCAAGATTTGCAGGTTCTGAAGCAGTTTAAAAATGGAGTTCAACAAAGCTCATTAACTCCAGGTTCTTGCTTGAGTTCATGGGATTTCTCTCTTGATCCTTGTGATAATTTATTTGGTGAGAAATTCACATGTGGGTTCAGGTGTGATGTTGTTCTTTCTGGCATGAGTCGACTCACTGAACTCACTCTTGATCAGGCTGGTTACTCTTCTTCCATCTCTTCCATTTCCTGGAACTTGCCTTACTTGCAAATTCTTGATCTTTCCGATAATAATTTCTACGGTCAAATTCCTGAGTCTTTCTCAAGCTTAACTCGGTTAACTCGACTCGGATTGTCCACAAACTGGTTTTCTGGCGAGATACCTTCATCGATTGGCTCGCTCACTAACCTCGAAGAACTTTATCTCGATAACAACATACTTGAAGGGACAATCCCTTCAAGTTTGAATGGTTTAATCAGCTTGAAAAGGCTCGAAATTCAGTCCAACAAGCTATATGGCGAGTTTCCCGAGTTGGGCTCTTTAAAAAATCTCTACTTTTTAGATGCTAGTGACAATGCATTATCAGGAAAAATTCCATCTTCATTTCCATCATCTTTAGTTCAAATCTCTATGAGAAACAACAGTTTGCAAGGAAACATACCTGAAAATTTCAGAGACTTAATGTTCTTACAGGTATTAGATCTGAGTCACAATAAACTCACCGGGTTACTTCCTTCTCTTCTCTTCACTCACCCATCCCTTCAACAACTCACCCTCTCTTTCAACTACTTCACGTCCATACAATCTCCATCGCCATTTTCTTTTCCTTCATACACCATCCAAAGCCAGATGATTGCCATGGATTTAAGCAACAACCAGCTTGGAGGTTTATTACCTTCATTTCTAGCATTCATGCCAAAGCTTTCTGCTTTATCACTAGAAAACAATAAATTTACAGGGATGATACCGACCCAGTTCGCCATTAAAGCTGCATCATCGATTCTCGGGTCAGGAATTTCACCATTTGAAAGAATGTTATTAGGAGGGAATTACTTGTTTGGGCCTATACCAGTGCCACTAATGGAGCTTAAACCAGGCTCTGTGGATGTTAGGTTAAACGATAATTGCCTGTATAGATGCCCAGAAAGTTTCTTTTTCTGTCAAGGTGGTTCCCAGAAATCGTCAATGGAGTGTAAGAGTTTTAGCCCTTTCATTCCTTAGATTTAATGTGACTACTTGTTATGTGTAATTAATTGTTGTAGCTTATGAAAATCCTAATTTCATTTTTTATTTTAATGATTTTTTTATATTATTACAAATCCCAAGGTTAGTTTAATTTTATTTTTCAAAATATTTAAGTTACGTTAAAAGAATTCTAAATATTAAAATATTAATTTATCCTTTTAATTTTAAAATTTAAAATAAATATGTATTTTTAAAATATTAAAATTATCCTTTTAAAAAATAAGGATAGAGAGGAGGGTGAACATTGGTTTATTCAATCTGTTAGTTTTTGTGGTAATTTAAACTGAAATCTCAATCTATAAAATTGAAAAGTTGAATCAAAAAATTAAAACAAATAAAAAATAAATGATGTTATTTTATAATTCAGATATTTAGTATATATAATAAAATTAAAAGCAAAGGAACCAAATATAATTGGTTTGGTAATTTGTAAGAGAGATGCTGAATTTAATAAAAAGAAGATCTTATTGGAGAATAGGTATAAATATAACTAATCTTACAAAAATAAAAGAATAAAAAGTTAATTATATCACAATTATAAACTCCAGAAATTTGTGTTAATGGGTAGAATTAAAATATTTAAAAAATATATAATAAGATTATTATAATTTACTTGTATCTTTCAACAAGATGATTTAAATGTTTCATAAATAGAATTAAAAATAATTCCATTAAATGGGCAAATTTTGGAGCAGAATCGCTGGCATTGTTGTACTCACACAGGCAATCACACTCTAGATATTTTGTTGGCCTTCTGACACATGCCACGTGAATTTACCAGACGTGGCACAGACGCGCTCGAAGTTTCCCCTCCTTGTTCCCTTCTGCTTCCAGTCGGTCGATTTTTTTGTATTAACTTTTAATTTCTAAATTTTATTATTAATAAAATATGGAAAAAACAGAATATGATTTTAAAATCTTATTTAGAAACGAAATTCAATAATAATAAACTATTAAAATGTAAAAAATTAAGCAGTATGAAAGGTTGAAAGGCGTCAGACAAATAATTTTAAAAAATGAATACTAAATATACAAATAAATAAATTCAACAAATTCAAAAAAAAAATAAAATGATTATAACTAAGAAATAACGAGAAATGGTTAAACTAGAATAAATTAAAAATATAAAAAAAGTTGAAAAGGGCAGTGTTAATGACCATTTAATGTTAATAATTATTACGTACATTTCATGCAATAATCAAAACTCTTGTGTGTTCTCCTTGCATGCAACTCTCATCTTTTATTTAATAAGCGATTAATCTTACATTTTTCCATTGTTTGATCTTATCAGCTTGTGATTTTTATGATTTTTTTCATTTTTTAATTACTGAAATCTAATGATGTGAATTATATTTCTTGTTCGTACCAATGACTTCACTGTCTTATACAATAAACTCTTAAATATTTGATTTTGATATTCAAGATTTGAACCAGCACAATCCATTCAAGATTTGTATTTTCTTTTGCAAAATTATAAAAATAAACATGATAAATTTTAATATTTTTTAATTTGATGGTATTTATCCAACACCATAAACATTAAGATGAATGAGATAAATTCGTTTGGTTAGATGTAATGTAATTAAATATGTAATATAATTAATTAAATAATGTAATGCAATTAATTTTTTCTTATATTATATTACATTACATTATTTGATAAATAATACGATGTATCGTAATAATCAATATAATTAATGATCTTAAATATATATTATGTGATTTAGGGGCGGAGCCGGGAATTCATGAAAGGGGGGCTAAAAAAATTTTTTTTACGTAATTTATTTATTAATTAATAATATACTCTTTATAACTTTCATCTAAGATAAGGACCTAAATCATTTAAAAATTTATGTCTTACGCATATTATTCGTATTATTTACATATTTTTAAAATTTTAACAGCATCTTATCATAGTTCTCATAATAATTTATCATAAATACGCTGATATACATAACAAACTATTATGATTACGATATATTTAGAGAACATATGAGTTATGCATAGATAAATTTTAAAAATATGTATGAATTATGCACGATTAATATGCTATCAATGTAAGATAAAATTTTTTAAATTTTTCAACCGGACAATTTAGTAGATTCTCATAATTTTAATGAAAAATTCATTAAACGTGAATTAAGGTTAGTAATATTTCTTGACTCATACTAAAATAAAAATTACTTTTAACAAATAAATAATAAATATGAAAATTAACTAGCAAAACAAATTAAAAGTATAGAAAATTTAATTAAATTAAAACTATAGTAAATTTAATTATATTTCATTCTATTAGTACAATCAATTAAGTAAAATAAATATTATAATTTAAGGTAGACTAATTACTTTAATGAAATTACCCTAAATTTTAAGTTATTATTTAATTAGTTTTTTTATTATTCTTAAATATTTATTATTGCATAATTAATTTACTTAATTGATAAATTTTATTAACAATGAATAAAGTATTTGTAATTTCATTAATATTATAAATTTAACCTTTCCAAACTTACATTAAAAATAATATAATTTAACATTTTAAGAAAATAATCATATGATATAATCATAATTATAATAAATAATTAATCTAAACTAATTAAATAATATAATTAATCTAAACTAATTAAATAATATAAATATTATAGCTTAAGATAAATTAATTATTATTAATTAAATTATTGTATATTTTAAATTAACTTAATGTAATTATGTTTAACCCAGCCCTGCCGAACCTTCCCAAGCCCAAGCCGTGCCCACCCCCTCCGGGGCTTCAGCCCCCTAATCCCCACTAGTAACTCCGGTGTTACTTGAATGAATGAGATGTAATCAAAAATACATTATGTTTTTGTTATCAGAAGTAGAGAATGATAATTATATTTATTCCATTCATTAGTCCTATATTTATACACGTAGGAGGTATGGCAAGAAAATCTAGAAAAGATAAGAAATCTAATCTATAAGATAAGAAATCTAATCTACAACACTCCCCCTCAAGTTGGTGCATAAATGTCAATCAT
>CANYBF010007157.1:0-17234 GCA_948192965.1 Dalechampia spathulata | reverse complement strand
GAACACCCATTTATTCTTCAATGCTCTTTTACCTTCTGGCAACTTCACCAGCTTGAATGTGTTATTCTCATGCAAGGATTTCATCTCGTCTTGCATGGCTTCTTTCCATTCCTTCTTGTGTTCATCATTCATAGCTTCATCAAAGCTTTCTGGTTCTCCCCTGTCAGTCAATATCACATACTGATCAGTTGGATATCTGGTAGAAGGTTGTCTGTTTCTATCAGATCTTCGTAAAGGGACTAGAGAATCTACAAGTGCTGGTGGTTGAATGTGAACACCATCATCATCCTCTGGTTCAACTTCATTGGGGGCTTTTGCATTATCAACTTCTAGCTGATCATCTTGTACTTCATCTCCAACTTGTCTAGGTACTACTGTTGGAGGATTCAATCGGAAGCTTGTTGAGTCATCAGAGCTTGGAACTTCCTTCTCTGCCTTATTGACATCTTCAATAGTTTGATCTTCAACAAACACAACATCACGACTCCTTACAAGTTTCTTGTGGACTAGATCATAGAATCTATAGCCAAGCTGATCTTAACTATAGCCAATAAACACATACTGTCGTGTCTTGACATCAAGTTTTGTCTGTTCATCTTTTGGAATATGAACAAAGGTCTTGCAACCAAAAACCCGTAAATGATCATAAGAAACATCTTTTCCTAACCACACCCTTTCAGGAACTTCATAGTTAAGAGGAACACATGGTGAACGGTTCAATACATATACAGCTGCAAGTAAAGCTTCACCCCAAAACACTTTAGATAACTTTGAATGTGAAAGTATACACCTGACTCTTTCCATCAAAGTCCTGTTCATCCTTTCAGCTAAGCCATTCAATTGTGGTGTTTTTGGTGGTGTCATCTGATGTCGAATACCATGCTCTTTGCAGTAAGCATCAAATGATCCAATGTACTCTCCACCATTGTCTGTACGGATGCACTTCAACTTTTCCCAGTCTGTCTCTCAACTGAGGCATGAAATTGCTTGAACACTTCTAGCATTTGATCTTTGGACTTTAAAGTATAAGCCCAAGTCTTCCTATAAAAATCATCAATAAAAGTCACAAAGTATTGATCATTACCAAGTGACTTAGGCAGTGGTCCGCATAAATCTGAGTGAATCAGATCTAGAACATTCTTCATTCTGGATGGAGGGGAACTTTTGAAAGAAACCATGTTTTGCTTCCCTGCTAGACAGTTAGTACATTTCTTCAAATGGAACTGGTTTAAACCAGATAAGACATTCTTTTTAACAAGCTGAGTCATCCCTTTTTCGCCAATGTGACCAAGTCTTCTATGCCACAAATCAGTTGTGTCATCCTTCTCCATTATATTCACAACATCATTGGAGAGCTTAGTTTGCATCAAGTACAAACTTGATTGCTTCTGACCTTTAGCCACCACCAAGGAGCCTTTAGTAAGCTTCCATTTTCCATTCCCGAAAATATTTCGGAAGCCTTCATCATCCAATCTTCCAGCAGAAATTAGATTCATGCGCATATCAAGAATATGCCTGACATCTCTCAATAGTAACCTCATACCATTCTCTGTCTCCAAGCAGATGTCTCCTTTGCCAATTATTTTTGACAAATTTCCATTTCCCATCTTAACAATACCAAATTCTCCTCGTGTATAAGATGGGAAAAATTGCCTGTGAGATGTAGCATGAATTGTAGCTCCACTGTCAATCACCCAACTAGTCTCTTGGGTTGCCAGACTAATAATTTTTGTATCAGTAACAATGTTAAAGTCAACAATGTTACCATGTTCATCATCACTGTTGCCTTCTCTCTTCACATCTTTGCCTTTGTTCTTCTCCTGATCTTTCTTGAATTTTCGGCAAAGTATATTAATGTGGCCTTTGCTTTTACAGTAATGGCATATGACATTTGCATACTTGTTTGACTTGCCCCTGCTCTTGTCTCTGGGCTTCAGACCTCTGGTTTGATTTATCCCTCTACTTTCTGCAACCAGAATTTCAGACTGTGATGAAGAGGCTAAATTCTGTGATCTTCGTCTCATCTCCTCATTCAGTATGCTGCTCTTAACTGACTCCATACTTACTGCACCATTTGGAGCAGTGTTTGTTAAAGACACCTTCAAAGTCTCCCAAGACTCTGGTAATGAAGCTAACACCATAAGAGCAATCACCTCGTCGTCAAACTTTATGCCCATTGTCGCCAGTTGATCCACGATCCCTTCCATGTTGTTCAAGTGATCAGCCACAGAAGCACCTTCTTGATATTTTACTTACATCAACTTTGTCAGATAAAACAATTTGTTGTTGCCAGTCTTTGAAGCATACAATTGCTCCAACTTATTCCACAACGTTTTTGCATGCAGTTCATTGCAAATGTGATTGTACATATTATCATCAACAAATTGTCGGATATAACCACAGACCCGCTCATGCTTGAACTCCCATTCTTCGTTGGACATCGCCTCCGATTTTTTTGTAGAAAATACAGGCAGGTGCATTTTTGTGACCATCAAGAGATCCTTCATTTTGCTTCTCCAAATGCGGTAGTTCATACTGTTTAAATTGATCATTTTGCTCGTCTTCACCTCCATTTACCAAATTAATCCAAATTTAAGAAAATCGACCTCAAAAATGGAATTAGGACGTCAAAATTTGGCAGAATAGGTATATTTAAAATTTTCATCACGGGATCCGATGAATAGTAACTCACCGGAATAGTACTCACCGAAATAGTAACCGCCTGAATAGCACTGGTCGGAATAATGCTCGTCGGACCCCACTTGAACAGTGTTGCGGGACCTGGTAAATAGTAATGTGGACCCACTTGAATAGTATTATGGGACCCTGGTCAACAGTAACTTTGAATAGTAATTGAAGACCCATGTGAATAGTATTGCGAGACCCACCAAACAGTAACTTGGACTCCATCAATCACACCAAATTTATTGCTATAGTGTGTCACCTTTCGAGAGCACTGTTTACCTAATTCGATTTTTTAGGTTCGTTTTTCGAACGGATCGTACAAAAAAATTCATTGAATTTTTTCCTTCTCTATGGCGTGCTTCTTTTCAAAAAATACCTTCAACAAGAACCAAAGCTCTGATACCACTTGTTGGGCACGATCGATATATTTTGAAAAGAAATGCAAAATTGAGCAAAATGGACACATAAAATTTAACGTGGTTCACTCTTAATTTTGGGCTACGTCCACGGACAAAAACTCACAATAATTCTTCCACTATTACAAATAGTAGGTACACAATGGATAAAATAAAATAGTAGCTCACAAAGTGTTTCCCGACCTAAAATTAATAACCTCACTATTTTTCTCTCCCCAACCCTCCAGAGTAATTTTCTTTTGCTCTACCTATATTTTTGTTGTGTGTTTTTTGTGTGTTTATGCAGAAGGAAGGAGTGCCTTTTATAGGCACTCTTACACGATTAGCCACCCACTTTCCAGCCTATTCATAATTAATTTTTCAACATTAACAAGCCACCAATTAAAGAAAAAAGAAAAAAAAATCAACATTTACTGCCATCAATACAACCCAAATTCTGTCCCTCCATGTTTGAGGGACCTACAACAAGTTGATGAGGTTGTTTCCCTTTGAAGTTGTAACTGCGTGATTTAGGTAGATGGTGATGATGACTGTCACTCTTCTCGATAGCACATTACAAATTATTTCCAGAACAAAATGAACAATCTTACTGTTGCCTATTTAAGGAAATGACCTTGAGGAATCGCTCTTCTTGATGTTCTATGTATTTCCTAAGATACTTTAGGCCTCTAGAAATGCTTGGAAGGGGAAAAGAAGAACAACTGAAGCCAGGTAGAGGGAGAGAATTTGAGAGAGAGGGGAAATTCAAGTTATGCTTTCTGTTTTCTTTTTTTTCCTTTTTCTCCTGGACATGTTTGCAGATGAGAAGAAAATGATGTGGCCAGAGATGGAAAGTCAACTAAGCTATGAAGCAAAAGTTAACCCTACTTATTCAGAATTGCTCTGAACTTCATGTCTCATGCGCTTGTTCTTCTCTATTGCCTATTGCTTCATTTTCTTCTTGCTCATTGTCTTCTGTGTAGTTTTCTTCTTTTCCTTCCTCGTCTTCTTCAAGAATTGCATCATCATTTGGCTGGACAAAGTGCAGCTTTAATCGTCCATCTTCTCTATGTGCATGTAACAACTCCTGGATTGGGATCCTCACTTGTTTCAGGACAAATCTGCCGTCATGTCTGTAAGACTTGAAGTAAACCCCAGGTTTCCCGCTCTTCCCTATACATGAAATCGGGGGAGGGAAGTCTCCTACTCTCCATGCAGACGGCCGGATTTCTCGAGTTTCATTCTGGAGTACTGAATGCTTTGTGATGCTTGGTTTCTGGTCACGGCGTCGCCAATCTTCATTTGTATCGTTCTTTAAATCTTCAACGTCATCAAAACTTTCAGAACCAAGTCCCTCGGTGCATAATTGCAAGCTCTCGTAGTTCAGAGAAGAAAAACTTTCACCATTTCTAAGACAACCTCTGTGTTGATAATTCTGTGGTGTGTTCAGTGATAAACTCTTCTCGGTATGGAATCTGTTTTCTACGCTAGAATCCTTGTTGAGGTTTGAAATTCCAGTTTGTGAGATGTAGTCAGAAGAAGAAGAGAAGGATGGTACAGGAAAAGGAGGTGAAGAAGAAGAAGAAGAAGAAGAAGGGGACTGAGAATCTTCATGGAAATGAAGGTCAGCAAATATTTCAGTGAATGAAGAATGATGAAGGGTGTTGATTTGGGTCCATGATTCAAGACATTTAGGAGTTTCAGGGAGTGGTTTTTCAAAGATAGGATGAAGGCTTCCACAGGCAGCCATAAGAGAGGAGTTGGTTTACGAAGAAAAGGGGTGAAGAAATAAACAAAGATGATATTGATAGAAAAGCACGAGATTGGCATGGATTGAAAAAATCAATTCATGATGCTATTAATTAGGGGGAGCTGCTTTGCTGTATTTATCCCCTTATTCTAATCCCTTTTTTCCAGATATATTACTCCTGATTATGGATCACATCTCCCACTTGCAGTGGAATAACGATGGGTTGTTTAGGAGATTTCTTGGAATTTCGGTGGTCTCACAAATTAATCATTTTTATAAACTTTGCTGTATTACTACAAATTACGGGTTATTATTGAACCCTGATCCATTAATATTTAACTAGCGATAATATATATATACACGTACGTGAAGAAATATCAGAGTTAGGGTCAATGAAATTAAATATTTGGTGGCAGAAGCTGCACCAACGTTATAGTACCGTTGGCGAAAGCAGCATCATCCAAATCAAAGATTTTTTGACTTTATGCATGTGAACCTTCATGACATCAATTAGTAGATTTCTTTCTATTTTTTGGTTTGAAGAAGGGAGCATGTTATGTGATGCTCTTTGCTGTCCTCTACACTATCTATCCTGGACATAAGAAACGTTGCTACATATTATCAACAACAAATCATTTTAACTCAAAAACTGGAGATCACTTGTAATAATTTTAACCCTTCCATCTAGTGCTTAAATGAAGGTTGTTGATCAGATTTGGATGATACCGTTGAATATGCTACCGCCAAGACCTTTGGATCCATAGCTGGCAGTGCATTTGTTGGAAATATTCAGATAGATCCTTTTCCCCTCTTCTTTCCAGAAACGACCGGCTGTTACAGTGCCCATGTAACTCGTCTTTTTGGATTATGAAATGACGCCAGTTGAGAGGAGGTTGCTCCAGTTATTCTAATTTCTAACCACACAATATCTTTTGCTGGCTTTTGCTACGCCTACCCCATATACTGGTCCTTAAATGTAATTTTCAAGCAGAAAATGTCAGCGTCATCCAAAACTCATATTCGAATAAATCAAAGGAATCGAATTTGTTACACAAGTCCTTAATGGTACCCATACTACGAAACTAAGACAAGGAAAATGAATTTGGAAAACCACAGGATGATATTAATATATATGAGAGCTGTGAACTAATCAGCATTCATCAGAAATTATTTTACTTGACATGCTTTGTTTTTGTCCGGATAAGAAAGCTGGACGGAGGTGATGGCCAAGAGCATTGGCGACAAGCAATCTGTGTTGAACTCAACAATCAAGTATAACATATCGAATGGCTTCTGTAAGGAAATTCTTTGTAATACAGAATCAGAAAGTATTAATTAAAGCTCATGCTCTTTTTTCACTTCATTTTTGGTTGTAGTATAAGATTACAGTTGAGTGAAATGGAAATTGTATTTGATACGATTGAAACTTCTTCGTGTATCATTTCTGTCATTCACCCATCTAATTGTATTATTGCTCCTTCACTTTTGACCCTACAGAAAATCACTAAAACATGTATTAACAGATCCTTCCAACTTTGCAGCTGACTGAACCCTTCTTTCCTTAAAATGGAAACACGAAATAAATCAACAACAAATGCAGAAAAGCAATCTTCACCGATACATCAACGCTACCTCTCTCATTGCAGGAACAGGAAAGAAAGAAAGAAAGAAAGAAAGAAAGAAAGGGATTATCCTCTATGGCCGTTTAAATTTGCAGAAGTTGGAAAACATGTTGAGTTCTTAAGAAATAGATCACCAATGCGTTCATGCATGAGAAATTCCTATTTATTGCAAACTACCACCACAAAGTCAAGTTCGGTGGCAAAATCTAGCAGATATTTTTTCCAGCCTCTCGGTTTGATCACCTTGACCTCAGCCTTGGACCTCTTCAGTTTTCTTCCCACGAGAATTTAGATACCATCCCAAAGCACCAAAAAATGTAACTGTACCAGCTACAACCGCATAATTACGATATTTGTCAGTTGATACCTTGTCAGTTGATGCTCCTGATGTTGAAGATGCTGAAGCACTTTCCTTTACTTCAGTTGCTAACCCTGAGGAAACTTTCTCTTCTGGTTTAGGTCCCTGAAACAAGGAAACACATAAATCATAATCACAGTAATTTAACCAGAAGATAATTTGCAACACTATTATGCTGCCTCCGTACTCCAGCATTCACCACCCTCGACACCCATCATCACAATGAAAACACAGAATTATCCAACCCTACCATATGGAGGAATGTATATATCGGTGTTCACCTCCACTGTCACCCATCACACGCGAAAACACAGAACCATCCAATCCTACCATATGGAGAAATATATGTATCTGACTTTTCTGCCCAAAATATGTATCTAACGAAAAGACAATGGCCATGCCAAATCTCTAAGCAAATATCCTATATATATATCAACTGAGACATGATTTATGACACCTGACCTTTGAAATAGGTATGGAACAAAAGACAGGCTCAAAACATAATTTCGAAAAGTAGAACACGTGTCACACCTTGCGTGCAAGCTTCTCCAGTTTCTCCTGCTCAGTTTTCTGCAACGATCAAACAATTAGTACCGGTTAAAAATTATGGGATAATGAAGAAAAAGCCAATGTAGCCTCACAAAATTGAAGGCTGCTTGTTAAATTTTAGTCATGTCTGATTAATGGAACTCTACTACAAGGCAGGCTTTCAATTTAATATAAGGAGTTATTTACCAATTAATACATGGCAATCATTCGAGATATCATAACATAAATCAAGTAACTGCTTGTATGATCACAGGCTAACAGAAAATAAATTACTCAACATTGAAGAGAAAGATCTACAGTGACTAGAATTCTAAACAAATGAAAATTCAGGTGAATGTTGCATTTACAATAACCTTGATGTAAACATTTTCAGCAGCTTTTTCCTCCTCACTTAGTATTTTGCCACCACTCGAGAACCTTCTTGAGACATATCGAAAAGCCATCCTTGTTGCCATTGTTAAAAATAACAATCACTGCTATCAGAAACACAGGAAACCAGTCAAAAGCCACAAGAATTGAAGCCCTAATTTAAAGCATCACATTCTTCTCAAATTATCCATCGCGAAAGCATCACAGAGATTTTTTTAACACGTATTTTAATCTACTGTTCATCATCAATCACTAAAAAATCAAATTTTAGATCCGTTTTCAGCTTGTCGTTTCAAAAATAAAATAAAATGAAGATTGCATGTTTATGAAAAAAAAAGACGAGAATGAGGAGAATAAAAAAGCGCAAAAGAAATAAAGAATTGATTGCTAGGTCGATTCGAAAAACCAAATTTGAAAAAAAAAAAAAAACAAATGAAGTATGGGGGATTGAAATTGCTTACCTAGAGAAGACGCTGTTTGTTGGAACTGACGAGAGAGTAACTCACTAGGAGAAGGGAAAGAGCGTGGTTGCTTGCTTGATGCCTAGGTTTCGGACTCTCCATTTTGGGCCCTGAATCCAATCCTTACCCTCGGACCCAAGGAAAGAATTATGGGTTAATTGCATACGGATATTTTCAAAAGTGCTACACTTTTTTTTTGGATAATTATAAAATTATACAATTTTTATATTTGAATTTTCATTCTAAATAGTTTTTATTTCAACTTTACCTAATTTTTATTAAAATTAAAATATTTTTAGTTTTCTTTAAAGAAATACTCATATCTCTTTATCCTGCGATTTTCTTCCTTATCTTCCAACCTTTTTGTCATTATCTCGCCGGTATCTTCTTCTGTTGTTTTCTTCCTCACTCTCCACTCTTCTACATTTTCTACAGTTTCTTCACTGTATTAATTTCATTTCTTATTTTTCTTGAAAATATTATAATGGGAAAGAAAAATGTTACGAGTTCTAAAATTAAAAAAGTTGATTTTAGGAAAAAACTTACAGGGATGGATGTTCGATTGTCATCTCCTCGACTAACGAAGCATCCGATTATGAGAAAAAGAGGTAAAGAAACCTAATCGCTTCATAGTGTGTCTTCCAAAAAATCAAAGAAATCACATGTTATGATTGATAAACCACCCAAACATAGTGGTCGACGCTCATGCAAAGTCAATTTTATTTTTTTGAATGAGTTTTGGTTAATTTTGTTATTTTTCTTGGTTCTTTTTTGTTGCATGTTGTTAATTTGCAATGTATTAATATAGTTTTATTTATTTATAAATTTTTCATTATTTAATCATTTTTAATTGATTGAAATTATGATTAAAATTATTATTGTTTAGTTAAAATGATGTTATCTATGTTAATGTTATTTGCATATGTAGGTTTATATGCAGTTTATTATGGTATACTGTATGTCTTAATATTTTACATTTCATTAATGTAGTATATGATAGGAAGAGTTTTATATTTCATAAAGAAGCGGTTGATAGATAGTCAATTGATTGAAATCGTGATTGAAATTATTATTGTTTGTTGAAATGATGTTATATTATGCCTTTTTTCTTTATGTTGTTGTATTTTTTTGTAATTTGATATATCATTAAAGTATTTTCTTATCGATACACATATTTTTATTTGATATATTACTGTTTTATGTAGGTTTTTTTCTATTTTTTGCTTTGTTATTATCATGTTTTATTGAAATGATATTGTTTATATTTCTATTCTTGGTATACTTGTGGTTTACATGCGGTTTACTATAGCATTAACCTTTTTTTGAGTTCATTTATGTGTTTTAATTAAAATGTTATTAATATGATTTTGATTATATTATTATTGTTGTTATGTTTTTAGTTTATATATGGTATGTTGTGTGTATTAATATTGTATATTACATTGATGTAGTATATGATTGAAAGAGTTTTACATTTCATAAAGAAGCGGTTGATAAATAGTCAATTGATTGAAATTGTGATTGAAATTATTACTGTTTGGTTGAAATGATGTTATCTATGTTAACATTGTTTGTATATATAGGTTTACATGTGGTTTACTATGACTTTTTTCTTTATGGTGTTGTATTTATCTGTAATTTGATATATCATTGAAGTATATGATTGAAAGAGTTTTGTTGTATTAATATTTTTGGTATACTTGTGGTTTACATATGGTTTACTGTAGGTATTAAAGTGTTATGATATTTTGCTTGTTAGTTGGGTAGTTTATTCAATTGGTTTACTTTAGTTTTTTTTTTATGTTTTTAGTGTACTAATTTTATGTTTGTTTCTTGTATTTACAGGAATGGGATTTGTTGATTCCATCTTATAATCATTTTTGTGCCAAAATCAATATATGTTTGTACATAAATATTATTAGTGTGCTCAAGAAGCGGTTGACAGATAGTCAATTGCTCATGTTTAGGCAAAGTTGTTTTAATCATTTTTTAGACATGCCTTCTTTCGTAATGCAATATCAAGTGATTCATTCTCTTTTACAATGTGAAGTTTTTACTAATAAATCTGATGAAGTTTAATTAATAGGAATGGGTTTAAATTGAAGTTTGGGATAAAGGAATTTTATGTGATCACTGGTTTAAAGTGTTTTAATGAAAATTTACTCTTGAAATTGACTAGTGATAGGTATAGATTGATTGATGAGTATTTTAGTAAAGTTAAATTAATAAAAAGCAAACACTTCATGATGTTTTTATGACTATGAAACCCCTTTGTGATGATGATATTATTAAGGTGGCATTACTATTTTTTATTCATTTCTTTTTACCAATAACAATGAAAATTTAGTTCTTAGATCCCATTTTCAGTTGGTTGATAGTGAGTCTTTTTAGCATTATCCATGGGGTAAGGAGTCATGTTTGTGCACGGTTAAATCATTGAAGTATAGGTTGAAATATGTTAGAGAAGCTTACCTTGTTCCAAAGAGGTTTATGTATCATTTATTGGGTCACCCTTATGTATTTCAAGTGTAGTTTTATGAGGTCTATGGGAATGTGAATGGTAGATACAATGTCCATATCAATTATGCAATTCCATGGGTTCTTAATTAGCATGTATTGAGTCAGCCAGATTATAATAGTTTGAAATTAGAGCTTTTTTTGATCAAGTTATCCAAGGTAATCTTCTTTTCATATCTTTTATATTTGCACTTTTTATTCATTGCTGGTATATTACGAGTTTGTAATAGGACTACTTTTAGTTTACAATGCAATTTTGATGTTAATGTTTAGTTTACCCTAAGGATAGAAAAATTTTACATGTGGTTTCCTTCTATCAACCTCCTAGTCATTTTTCATTATTTTGTAGCTAAAGTTGAGAAACATTAGCCTTACTTCAGAAGAGAGTATTAAGCTTCAAATGAATGGTTTTTTGATAAGGGCAAGGATAAGGTTCATGATGATTCTGGTTCACATGATTTGAAGGATGATGATGATGGTCCTAGGTTTGATTTTAAAGAAGCCTTCGATGGTATTAGAGATGACTTAAATGTTATTCATGAGAAGCAAAATATTCTTGTTACTAACATGAGTTCAAAGTTTGATATGAAGATTCAAGAATTGCATAAGATGTTATCTCTTATTTGCCAGAAACTTGGTTATGAGATTGGTAATAAGGTAATTATATTACATTTGTTATTATGTTTTTTATTTCTATGAAGTTCTATTTGATATTTTTTCTATATTTTGTTAAATTTTGTAGGTTGGTGAATCTGAAAAAAAGTTGGATGTTGAAGAGGATTTCAATGCTGAGATTGATGAAATAAGAGACAAACAGAAAGTTACTATTGATAAAGAAGAAAAGGTTTTAGTTTTTCTCTTTTTTATTTTATGTTTTAGTATACTTATAATATACCAAATATATACTTCCTATTTCCTATTACATACCTTTCATATACATGCTATATACTTTCTGTATACCTATCATATACTTCTCATATACCATGTGTAAAATGTAGGTTGATGATGTTGTGGATCTTGAAACTGTGAAAGATGATATCATTGATTCTGAACATGATGATTCTAAATCTATAAGTGAGATTTAGATTTTCATGATTTTATTCATAAGGAGGAAGCATATAGTTTGAAAGATATTAGCGAGTCTAAAGAAAGACATTCTAAAGCTCGTATGATAATCCCTTATGTTAGTTATGATAGTTTTATTATGTAGCAATACAAGACTTTTATTGATGAGGTAAAATAAAATTTGATTAATTTTTTAAAGCTCTATATTTCTTTTGCATGTATTGTATTGCATTTCTATTCTTATGTTACAGTTTTATCTTTTTCTTTTATTTGGAAGCATGATTTTGATAAAGATATTGACCTAAACTTGCTTCTCAAGTTGGTTGATGATGTTGTTGGTACTGCAAACAAGGTATTTAAGTTTCATAATGTCCAAAAAGTTTTAAGCTTTTTCAAATATTATTTTATGTATATTCATTATTAAGATATAAGTGGTATATAAGAAGTTGTTGATGATAAAGATGGTAGTAACATTTTTACTACATTAGAACTTGAAAAGAGGAGTGTCCGTCTAAGCAATGTGTTAAAATCTCCTTACATTCAATAATTCAGTCTGTCAGATAGTAGCACTTCATCCAAGGCTTTAAAGATATTGGTAAAAGGTGTTGTTCCTTTAGATAATAAGATTGGTTTAGAAGTTGATGGTGATTTATTGGTCAATTTCGCAAATTGGCTAGAGGAAGGGCTAAAAAAATAAGTAATATTTGTACTTTTTGTTTTAACATTTGGAAAACCACATTCATAGGAATTTTCTTTTTAATTGTTTTATTTACTTTTTTTTAAATTATTTTGCATTTGAAAGGAAAAAACTCCATTCTCTAAAGATAAATACATTGTCTCCATCGTTCGATTTTATTATAGACATTGTGACTAAAAAGATTTGGTTTCATACCTTATAATATCCTGATCATCCTTTCAATTCATCAGTAAGCATATAATAGTTGTATTATTTTATTCTATAATGCATTGTTGCATTTATTTTTATAGGGTAATAGTATACTTGTTATATATTTATTGGTCAATTTCGTAAATTGGCTAGAGGAAGGGCTAAAAAAAATAAGTAATATTTGTACTTTTTGTTTTAACATTTGGAAAACCACATTCATAGGAATTTTCTTTTTAATTGTTTTATTTAATTTTTTTTAAATTATTTTGCATTTGAAAGGAAAAAACTCCATTCTTTAAAGATAAATACATTGTCTCCATCGTTCGATTTTATTATAGACATTGTGACTAAAAAGATTTGGTTTCATACCTTACAATATCCTAATCATCCTTTCAATTCATCAGTAAGCATATAATAGTTGTATTATTTTATTCTATAATGCATTGTTGCATTTATTTTTATAGGGTAATAGTATACTTGTTATATACCGGTAGTATACTTATTGTCAACTTGGTGTATACTCATTGTATATACCTTTATGAAACCTTATATTATTAAGATTGAATTTTCATATGTGTTTATGATGATATGTTTGATTATTTTATCATTTTGTATTTTCTTCTTTTTGCAGCATATTGATGTGTTGTTTTATTATTTAAGAAATAAAGGATTATTTGTTGATGGTCATCCAAATAAGTTCACAACTATGGATAATTTCTTTGATCAAATTATTTAAGAGATTTTTTTGGTTTTTAGTGTATAAGGTGGGATTACGTTTATGATTATATTTTTACTAATGGTATTATCATATAATAGATTGAGGGATTCAGGATCATATATGGTAGACCATAGCACGAAGTTGATCATGTTATATTTCCTATTCATACTAGGAAGAGTTTTCATTGAGTGTTAACTCAACTTTATCTTTGTTCAATGCAAATATGTATATATGACTCGATGAAGGATGCGATCCATGATGCTAATGTATTACCTATTATACGTGCATATTCTACTTTGCTTCCAAATTTCCTTATATTGGTCGGATTTTATTCAAAGTGGAATGATTTATTGGTTAGAGGTGGTGCTTATTCTAATAAGCATCCAATTAATCCATACGATGTGCATATTGTTAAACCTCTTCCAAGTCAACTTAAGAAGTAAGTGGTTTAAATTATGGTTATTTATTTATTGATTACTTATTCTTATCATTTCAATATCTTTGTTTTAGTGATTATAGTATGTTTGTTGTTTCTTTTGCTGAGTACTTCATTAAGGGTAAGCAGATACCAGTCCATGGCTTTGATATGAAAGGTCATTGTAATAAATTATCTATTTTGCTTTACCATCATGGATTGAAAAACTAGCAAAAAATTATTGAAAGTGATTATGAAGTTGCAAGGAGAAAGAAATTATATATCTTCTCTTATATTTGTTGTGGCACTTCCTATGTTTCAGCACTTGGTATAGGAGTGATGACTTTATTATATGTTGATATATACATGTTTTTCATGTAATATCTTGAACAATATTCATAAGGGTTCATGTTCTTGGTTTTGATGATATTCATTGCATGTGAACATAGAATTTCATCCATTTGGAATTTATTACAAGTGCATATCCTTCTTGTCATGTCAACCACATTTGTATTGTCACATCCTGAAATGAGCACACACGTTGCATTCATAAAATTCCTTGAAAAGTTATGTTTTATATGCTATTGATGTGAAAATGATGTGAAATTATCATTATGATGATAAACATATGATAAGATTAAAGTTTATAGCTTAAATGATGAAATTGAAAATTTTGATGAAAACCACTGGAATGACCCCTGAATGGTGACTAATCGATGTTTTTGATGTTAAAAACACTTAATTTGATTAACTGACTATGCTCAAAGTGTTTGTGTTAACTTAAATTAGGTATATGCAAATTTTAGAAAAAATTCAATTAAAAATTATTTATGATATCATAATTGAGTAATGATGATGTAAGCATGATGTAAGCAAGTGAAATTAAATTGATTTTTCTTAAAAAATGAATAATTATGAGTTAATAATGTATTAGTAAGAATATATAATAAAGTTTAAATATTAGATATGTATAATTAGTATTTTTAATTATGATATCATAATGATGTCATAAATGATTAAGATGATGTCATAATTAGGAAAATAAGATAATTAGTGTTATGTAAGATGATAAATAAATAAATAAATATGGTAATAGAATAAATTAGAATATTAAAATGGAAGTGAGATTGGTAATTGTAAAAGTGTATAGGAAATAGAAAAAGTAGTTTGGGAATGGTGATAATGGATGGAGAGAGTGTAAGAATATTAATTAAATTGGTTTGAGAAAATTTATAAATGGTATTTAAATTAAATTAAAGTATATTAGAATATATATAAAGTATATCGATATATTTATTTAAGTTATGATTGGAGGATTTAAAAATAAATATAAGAAAATACCTAAGTTTAGGGGCTAAAATGGGTAATTTGGTGTTGTTTAGGGACTAAAATGGCAATTTTGCCAAATGAAATGCATTCATCCAAAATTTCCCTCTCATTTGGACTTCATTTCACTCAATTAATTATTAATTTCCCATTTGGCTGAAACCCTTATCTTCCAAATCTCATTTTCTCTCCTAACCTCTCATTTTTCATCTTATCTCTTTCTTATCCTTTTCTTTCTTTTCCTCACTTTGGTTTTCTTTATTTTCCCTCAAGTAGCCAACACTTTCTTCACTCATTCTCCATCTTTCTTTTGAAACTTTATAAATCTTACAAGTTCTAAGCAAAAGGTTTAAGTTCAAGATAATATATATCCATTTTCTTCTTGTTCTTAAAAGAGTACATATATCCTTCTTCCATCAAGCAAAAACCGCAAGTCTTCTTCTTATTTTGCTCGTTTTCTCAAGCTTCAAGCCAAGTTAGAGCATAATCTTCAAGTCAAGGCTGAATGCATGCATGTTTGATACCATTTAAAGAGTGGCCAAAACTCTTTTCTAAAAGATCCTTAAGAGTAAGTCAAAAATCCTTTAAAACTATGACTTTTTGATATAAATTGAAACTTCTATGACCAAAAATCTTCTTTCTATGGTTAGATCTAACTTATTTTAGTGCATGCATGTGGGTTAAAGTTGTAGGTCTACAATGAGGAAGTCAAAAGGTGAAGAACCATACAAAATCCGTAGCATATATTCAAAGGAAGTTGCTTTAAGTGGAGATTTAGTTATTGGGTCAACGGTGAGTATGAGTAAGTATGAATTGGTGGTTGATTGAGTGATTTTATGAATTTTTGATGGGATTTAGGTTTTTCCCGAGTGATATATAGTATATTTAATCAGTTTTGGTTTTTGTTTTGATGATTAGAAGGTTTAGGATTGTAAAATACAAGTAATAAAATGTTAAGGGATTTATGTAGGTGCGTTATGTTGATTCTTCTTTTTGGCTGAAACACTCAATGAACATGTTAAAGGTTGGTAAGCTTAAAATGAGATTTAGATGATAATTTACTAAAAATAGAAGATTTTTAATAAAGAAGATAAAGAAAACCAAGCTTAAGATAAGTTAAAATGGATGATTTATGGCTTAATGTCACTTTAAGAGTATATGACTTATGAATTTTGAATTTAATGATAAAGTTTAAGTATGACTTAATAAATTTACTTCTAATTAAGGATAAATGAAGTTTTTATTGATGAGATAATAAGAAGCTTAATGTATAAGTACAAAATTTGGCATAAAGTAAGCTTAATTAGTGAATTAAAGCTTAATATCTATTGTTGAGTATATGGACTTTAAAAATAATTTAATATGGATTCTGTTAAGTTTAATTTAAGAATATAATAATAATAATAATAATAATAATAATAATAATAATAATAATAATAATAATAATAATAATAATAATAATAATAAATAAAGATAAATAGAAGTATTAATATGATGGTTAAGGTTGATATTAAGTAAAATAAGGTCATATGAACTTAAGATGAAATTGACAAGTTAAGTATTAAAATTATGGATATTCTTACTATATGCCTAAGATATTATAAATTCAAAATGAGTGTTTAAATGATAATAGATTAATAAATAGATGTTTTAAATACTAGCTGTTTGATAAATACCTATATACTTATAAATTCAGAATAAGATAAGAACCTTTTTTTTTTAAATAATATGTTTTGGTTCTTAATAAGAAACAAATGATATAAATTGTTTTTACAGATTATTAACTATGATATAAAAAGAGGTAAGAAAAGATATAATTAAATAATATGTTATTAATTGTCTTATTAAAATGCCATCATAATTAAGTAATAAGAAGCAGCTTATAATGGGATACAATTAGTTATAAAATTAATTATGTAGCATTAAAATAGTGACAAGGTAACTGTAAATTATTAAATGATTAATTAATATCAGAAGTAAGAGAGTAATAAAATTAAATAGAAAATGATATTCAAACGATTTTAAATTGAGTATGACTTTAAACAGGATCTAATAAAATATTATTATGATAAATGTTTAATAATAAATAATATAAATCAAATTAGATATAAGATTGAA
>CANYBF010007102.1:0-14185 GCA_948192965.1 Dalechampia spathulata | reverse complement strand
ATTATTGTAATAAGAAGGGGCATGCCACTAATAGATGCTTCATTAGAAAAATGCATTGGAATGATAATGTAGATGCTTCTAACCCCCAAGGACCCAAATATATTTGGGTACCTAAGAAGAAGTAAATATATTTGTTTTGATAGGTATGCTTGAGATCCAAGGTTGATGAAAATAAATGGTATCGCGATAGTGGATGCTTAAGGCATATGACTTGGAATGTGAGTCTCTTCTCCCGCCTTGAAGAATATTCAAGAGGAGACGTAATCTTTGGAGAAAATGGTATAGGTAAAGTAGTTGGAATTGGTAAGGTAGGTAGGAATTCCAACTTTTCTCTTAATAAAGTCTTGTTAGTTGATGGATTAATACACAACTTGCTTAGTATTAGTCAATTGTGTGATAATGGTTTTAAAGTGGTGTTTGATCCTAAAGGTTGTTATGTGCATAGGATTAGTGATAATAAGTTGGTCTTTCAAGGAGAAAGAATAGAAAATATTTACATGATCGATTTAGATTCTATTCCTAACAAAAATGTGAAGTGTCTTGTTTCGGTAAGTGAAGATTCATGGTTATGGCATAGAAGGCTTGGACATGCCAGTTTCAAGAGCATCGGTGATCTGAGGAAGGACGAAGATGTGATAGGACTTCTAAAGATCAAATTTGCTAAAGATAAGGTATGTGAAGCGTGCCAAATGGGAAAACAGGTAAAATCTTCATTTAAAGCCAAAAATAAGGTAACTTCTACCAAACCCCTTCAATTATTACATATGGATTTATTTGGTCTAACTAGGGTAGCTAGTTTAGGTGGTATGCATTATGCACTTGTCATTATTGATGATTACTCTAGGTTTACTTGGGTATCATTCTAAGCTCATAAAGATGATGCTTTTGATGCTTTTCAAAATGTCACTAAAAGAATGCAAAATGAAAAAGGTTATTATATTTCCTCCATTAGAAGTGATCATGGAAAAGAATTTCAAAATGAAAGTTTTAAATCTTTTTATGAATCACTTAGAACTCACAATAACTTTTCATCTCCTAGAACTCCTCAACAAAATGGGGTAGTTGAAAGGAAAAATCAAACTCTTTGTGACATGGCACGTACTATGCTTAATGAGTACTAATTGCCTTTGTACTTTTGAGCGAAGAGGTCAATACCGCTTGTTATGTCACCAATAGAGTTCATTTAAGACCTATTTTAAACAAAACTCCTTATGAGCTATGGAATGGTAGAAAACCAAGAATTTCATACCTTAGAGTATTGGGATGCAAATGCTACATCTTAAACACCAAGGATAACCTTGGGAAATTTGATTCAAAGATGGATGAAGGTATTTTCTTAGGTTATGCTACTTCTAGTATATCATATAGGGTGTTTAATAAACGTTCTTTAGTTATTAAGGAATCAATACATGTTGTTTTTGATGAAACTAACTCCCTTAGTCGAAGAAAGGACAATGTTGATGATGATGTAGGAATTCTAATAGAACAAGGAATTGAGAAAGAACATCAACAAGAAGTTACTCCCAAAGATGTTGAAAAGGAAGAAGTGAATGATCTTCCTCCACACCTAGCTGCTACACAAATCAAGCATGATCTTCCAAAGGAGTGGCAATTTTCAAAAGGACACTCCAAGGAGCAAATCCTAGGTGAAATGTCAAAAGGGGTAAGAACTCGTTCTAAATTAAAGATATTCATAATAATATTGCATTTATTTCTAAATAGAGCCTAAGAATGTTAAAGATGCCTTAAATGATGATAGTTGGGTGTTAGCTATGCAAGATGAGTTGAATAAATTTGATAGGAATAAGGTATGGAATTTAGTGCCTAAGCCCAAAGATGTGTCAATTATAGGTACTAGATGGGTGTTTAGGAATAAGATTGATGAGGATGGTGTTATAACTAGAAATAAGGCTAAACTTGTAACTCAAGGGTATTGTCAAGAGGAAGGTATAGATTTTGATGAAACCTTTGCTCCTGTAGCTAGATTAGAAGCTATTAGGATGTTGTTGGCATATGCATCTCACATAAACTTCAAATTATTCCAAATGGCTGTTAAAAGTGCTTTTCTAAATGGTTTTATAAATGAAGAAGTTTATGTTGCACAACCCCCTAGTTTTGAAGATTTTGAATTTCCAAACCAAGTTTTTGAACTTACCAAAGCTTTATATGGCCTTAAACAAGCCCCTAAAGCTTGGTATGATAGGTTAGGCACATTTCTAATTGATCATGGTTTTGACAAAGGCAAAGCATACACTACACTATTCATTAAGCATTACAAACATGATATTCTTCTTGTTCAAATTTATATTGATGATATCATATTTGGTGCTAGTAATGAAAAGTTATGCATGGAGTTCTTCGAGTGTATGCAGGGAGAATTTGAAATGAGCATGATGGGAGAGTTGAAGTATTTCCTAGGACTTCAAGTGAAACAATATGAAGATTGAATCTTCATCAACCAATTCAAGTATACTCAAGAGATGCTTAAGAAGTTTGGATTGGAAGATGCTAAAGCTATCAAGACTTCAATGAGCACAACTACAAAATTGTCATTGAATGAAAGTGGCAAGCTAGTATATCAAAAGAAGTACAGAGGTATGATAGGTAGTTTATTGTACCTAACAGCTTCTAGACCTTACATTATGTTTGCTGTGTGTATGTGTGCTAGATTTCAATCCTCTCATAGGTAATCTCATTTTAGTGCTGTGAAAAGAATCTTTAAATACTTGATTGGAACTATATACTATGGATTGTGGTATGCCAAAAATGATTCTTTTATTTAATTGCTCATTCTGATGCTAATTTTACTGGAAATTGGTTGGATAGGAAAAGTACCTCATGTACTTGTCATTTCTTAGGGAATTGTTTGGTTTCTTGGTTTAGCAAGAAGCAAAATTGTGTATCTTTGTCTACTGCTGAATTTGAGTATATATCTGTAGGTTGTTGTTATGCTCAAGTTCTTTGGATTCAACAATAATTAAAGGATTACAATGTTTGTGTTTCTTACACTTCTATTAAATATGATAACACTAGTGCAATAAATCTATCTAGGAATCTCATTCAGTATTCTAGAATTAAGCATATTAATATTAGACATCATTTTTTACATGATAATATGCAAAAAGGGAAGGTTGTATTAGATTTTATTGATACAAATCATCAATTGGCTGATATTTTTACAAAACCCCTAAGTGAAGAACGATTAAATTTCATCAAACATGAATTAGGGATGATAGATGGGTCATTTTTGAAATAGGAGTGATTGGTGGACTTAGGAAACCTCATGAAAATTCATAAAACTCTTTAAAATTTTTCATGTGACTTAGACCCTAGGTTTTGATGTTTGAGTCACGTGTGAGTCAATTTAAGTTATTTGCAAGTTTTAATAGTGTTTTTGTGACTAGTACGGGCGTACCAAATGACTTAGTTGAGTGGTACGGCCATACGGTTGATCGTACCTTGTTAGAACTATTGTATTGAGTTTGGTACGGGCATACCATTGGGTGGTATAGCCGTACATGAGCTCACAACAAAATGGTTTGTCAGGAAACCTATTTTGGTATGGGTGTACCATTGGGTGGTACGGCCATACGCAAGCTCACAGGAAAAATGTTTGTCAGGAAACTTGGTTTGGTATGGGCGTACCAAGTGATGGTATGACCGTACCACATTTTCCTCTTATTTTCTAACGGTAAAATTTGAATCCGTACGGGTGTACATGTCTGGTACGGCCGTACTTGACTTATTGAAAAGACTTTTACATCTTTTAAACAACTAGTTTTTACAAGAACTTTTCATACTCTTCAATTCTAACAAACAATACTTTGCAGAGCAACTTTCTTTGAGCCTTATTCATCAGTTTCAAGTAAGTTTAAATTGTATTTATGTATTTAGCTTTCAAATACTCTCATTTTTTGTATTCCCACAACCTAGATATTAGGTTTTATAATTGTAGGATTGGTGTGTGATTAATCCTTAGGGATTAAAATTGTATTTGAGAGATTGTGAGGATAACTCTTGTAAAGGTTTGAGTGTAAGCCTTGAAAACACTGGGGTATAGGATTCATTTGGGAATCCATTGTGTAAATTGATTGAGAAATTAGTGGAACCCTAAGTTGAGACTTAGGAGAAAGTGGACGTAGGCAAGAGTTTGGCCAAACCACTATAAATCAGACGTGTTGCCTTCCGTAGAGGATTTTCAGATATTATGGGTGAGATTTATCCTAGTACTTCTAATGGACATTGATACATATTAGAGGTTTTTGACTAATTCTCTAAGTGGGTGGAGGCAGAATCCTACAGTAAACTAGGGGCAAAGTAGGTTGCTAAGTTTATAGAGATGAATCTCACATGTCAATATGCGGTATCGTGTCACTTAGTATCTGATAACGAAAAGCATCCTCAATCTTCTCTATATTACCCCCAAGCTAATAAGGCAGTCGAGGCGGCCAATAAGATGATCAAGTGGATCTTGGCCAAGATAGTGTGGACTTACCAAGATTAAGATGAACAACTACCATTTGCTCTATGGGGTTATAGAATCACTGCAAGGAGTCCTATAGAGGCCACCCCCACTCTTTGGTTTACGGGAGAGAAGCCATATTGCTAATTAAAGTGGAGCTAAAGTCACTTTAGGTTATTTTGAAGCTCAATTGCCAGAGGCTAAGTGGAAGAGGGCCAAATATGAACAGTTAAATGCATGGCAAATGCATTCAACAAGAAGGTTAAACCTGTTATTATAGGAGAAGGTGACCTAGTTCTAAAGCAAGTTAGATTGGCTGTTCACGACCCATATAGAAAGTTTAGACCTAATTAGGAAGGCTCATTCCTGGTTAAGAAGATCTCTTCTAAAGGCATTGTCCATATCTTAGACTTGGAGGGTAACCAATTCTCTAAACTTATCAACCTTGACCAGTTGAAGAGGTATTTTATCTGGAGCAAAGGGTAAAAAGAAGGGCAAAATAAAAGTGGAAGTCTGGTGAGCTAAAAACTTGCATAGGCAACTCATGTAAAAGTTATGAAAAAAAGAAAAAATGCTTCCTTGATGAGTCAAAAATCTGCCTGGATAGCTCATTCAAAAAATAGAGCTCTTAAAAGCAAAAGAAGAGTGTCAAAATAATTGATCAAAAAATCTCGCATGAGACTAGTCAATGATAGAGGTTAAGTCTAATGCATATCAGGGAACTTCTATATCGGTTTTAACATTTTTGCTGTAAATATTTTAATCTCATTAATATAAATGGAATGCATGTTCATAAACTTAGCCATAAGTAATACTAGTTTCAAACAAAAAGCATTGTCTTTCTTTGTTACATATGATTTTGTTTAATAGTTTATGCAATACAGAATTCTATGCGTAGCACAACATTCATAGATTATACTCATCATCCATAGTAGATCCAGCTCTAGGATTCTCTACCAGCGTGATCTTATAATGAGGCTAGGTTCTCTCCATGTACTCTAAGAAGTAAAACAGCAGTCATCCTCCCTCAAACTTTACTAGTAGAGGAATAATTTATCTATGGTTGTATTGATGATAAACCCTCATTGGACTATAATGAGTGTAGCGTTTGAATTTCAGTAGTGGAATGTAGTCTATGTATATCCTCATTATCACATGTTGGATGTGCCACCAAAGATAGGTCCACTTGATCTCACTCTCAAGGATGGCTCCCATTCACTCGACCCAATAGTCAAAAGTTAGCATCCTCGCCTCGTTGAAGGTGTAGCCTCTCTTCATATGGTTATGAGGTGTGTACCTCTATGATCACCTGTTGGTGGTACTAAGATCCCTAACTTCTCCTAAAGCTAGATCTATAAAAAAGAAAAAAACACATAAGAAAGTTTGTTGAGTTGAAAACTTTGCAAAAGGCTACTTTGGTAAAAATTAGAATAATTCATTAAGCTGAAAACCCAAGGGGGCAGTTTAGGTAAAAGTTAAGGTCCAAAGTAAAATCAGTAGCTCAATAAGCCGAAGACCTCATTAGTGGTGACTCATGTAAAAATTAAGGTAAAAATATAGTTTTCTAAGTTAAAAACCTACAAAGGAAACTTAGAATTTATACCTGTAGCAAAAGCAGACTACCACTGAGGCGCCCAGACTATCGTTGCCTCACTTTATCCAACCCAAGGATCATCTCTGCCATCATCATTGGAAAAGGGCTTTGACCCTACTCCATCTGGTCTATCACCAAACCAATCATTAGATCCTCGTGGTTAGACAAGTCAATGAATAGAAACTACACTAGCAGTATGAATCCTGCTACCTTTAACCATGAAGAGGTAGTCACCAGTTTGTAGCTGCACAATTGGAAGATAGTAGTAAGATCTACAAAGCCCTATATAGTTAACAGTAACCTTACTGTTGTAAGGCTAATATCAAACATCCTGATCATATATGGGACCGCCTCTCCAATAGGCGCTAACACTGTCAACATATCCATCATGCTAATGTAACTCCAAGGATAATGATAAACTCCTTGTACATCATATATAGCTCCACATGTCCAAATCAAAAGATATGGGACACTGGATCCCAGAACTACACAGCAGTGTGCAAAAAAGGCAGTATTGATGGAGACATGCTGGAAAGTCTTTAGATACTGAAGTCCAAACTTGCTTAATCAACTCCACTCAGTATCGCCCCATTGGCAGGAAAGAGTGGAAAGTAAAAAGTGATTGCTAAGTCATTATCTATTCCTGTATGGAAGAACATATGAGTCATGTTTTATTAGAGAAGCATAATGCATGATATTCTTATAGAATAATAACAATAAGCGTTTTGGATTTTCACTATCAAATCTAAAATATATACAGAGTTTGAGTAGTTGACAGTTTACAGTGTACATACACCATAGCCCTAGTGTACTATGCTTTCATGCTAGGCTATGCAACTCTATCCTATGCCCTAATACAAAAGCTTTAAAGTTTCAACACCATGCATTTAGAATCAAACATCATGTCTACTCTTGGCATCATCATCTCTTGACTACTCCTCATCCAGCTAAGACTATTGGGGACCTTGATGTTGTACCATCCGAGCATAGCGATCTCACTCCTCTCACTCCAAGAGCTGACTTGTCTACATTAATATAATCATATAGGCATATAAGTCATACATCCATGCATAATCATTATGAATGTAATCATAACATGTGCTCATTTGGATGTCATGCATCTCAAAATTATGGTTACAATGTAGCCCCGTTAACAACCTTATAAAGTCAACCATGGCATCCCAAGGCACTTTCATAGGTCAAACTCATGTTAGATCAATAGAATTAGTAGCATGCTAATGGGCTTCAGCTACTCATATGAGTGGTGTTTGATGATTCAAACTCAATCTCATCTCTCATTGGCACTGAGAAGGATGTCTCATACAGGAAACCAAGCTCATCATAAGAATAGACCAACAGTTTCTAAGGCCATATTAATTGACCCTCAATGGAGTTCTATAAATGCTCATATCTAGGAGGCACATATGGAGTGTCAGGCTTTGCTCTTGGTGGTGTCACTCTAGACGCAACACTGCATGATCTCTTTGAGGTGCCACCACATTAAGAACTACCAATAACTGGTGAGCCATGGTGTCCACCTCTATAACTAAAAGGGTCAAATCTATCACTAAATCTGCTCATTCTATCATGCTAGCCTCTACATGTAGATCGCTCAACAAGTGCCAATAGCCACATATGGATAAAAGTTTGGTAGTCCATCGATGACTTTGATAAATGCTCCTATTCGTGAATGCGAGTCAAAGCAACAATCACCTCTCAGCCTATGTTAGTACAGGATGCCCAGAACATAGCTCATGGTGGTGCAACAGGCTTCACATGTTCCTTTAGCCCCAGCAGCCATTCGACAATGCACTCACCCAGATAGAAGAGCCAACATTCTAGATCTCTAGTAATATATGATGCTCAACCTTACGAGATGAACTGTTCAAGTATTTTGGTTACGGTAACATATTATTTCAAGGATAGGGGTGAACCTATTCCAAAAACCAATAGTAGCCAATTAAACACCTACTCAGGTATCATCTAAACTAGTTCAATTCAGTTTTATACTAGCAAAATTATTTTCTTCTTGCCTAATATCATGTCTAATTCATGCCTATGAATTCTTAAACTGGCCAATCCCTAGTAATTTTGCTTGTTATATGCTCCATACATAATAATTTTTGCTAACGTATGTTGGCCCCCATAATGCTCAACTAATGTGCACCATATGCTCATGAAGATGCACTCATATAATTAGGCCCTAATAAAAATTCTAGAATTTTTGAAGATTATTTTCCTTAATAAGTCCAATTTTCATGATTGGTATTATTTGAAAAGTCTAGAAAATCAGTCAAAATGCAATAGACTGATACTAAAAAATTCAAGTATTTTCTCTAACTAAACCATTTCAATTCCAATTTCATTGAAAATTTTTTTTTCCATATCTAGCATAGGCAAGAAATTGATCCAATAGATAATCAATTTTAGTTATGCTGTTGACAACTAGTCAAGTTGTTGACCAGACAGTGTCGTATTCTAGCAGTAGGTCCCAAACATAATTTTTAGAGATATTAGACTCTTATTTGATGGTGCAAGCATATATCTGATAGTTGATTATTTTAGAACCAGAAATTGTTCACCCTAATCTAGCAATTAATCATTCAGGTTCCATAGTTGACCAGCCGATCCAGCAGCAATTGTGAGATTAAGCATTTAACTCATAAACCCTAACAACAAGCATCTGAACTCAGATTTCAAATGATTTTTGAGCCTCATAGCAAAGCCATAGGTCCAGCAGTTGATCTGATTAGCATTGATCATATCACCTGAGCACTGGGCTTCTAGTGGTAAAATTAGGTTGCAAGCCTCAGCATGAGCACTACTTGATCAGCATTGATCACTTGACCTAATCAATAGGCTCCTAATGGTAGTATTGGGTACTCTTTTCTCCCTAATGGAGTTGTAAGCCTTAACATGAGCACCACTTAATCAGCATTGATCACTTTGCCCGAGCACCGAGCTCTCAGTTGATTATGTTATATTTCTTGAGTTGGATCGCAAGCCTTGGCATGAGCATTCCATGATCAGCATTGATCATCTAGCCTGAGCATCAAGCTCTCATTAAGAATTCCTCAATGGAATTGCAACCCTTGATATAAGCAACTTAACTAAGTTTCTCCTAATGGATCCTGATTTTTCCCTATGGAGTTGCAAGCCTCAACACGAGCATTCTACAAGCCTCAGCATAAGTATTCTGAAAGCCTTAGTAGGAGCATTCTGTAAGCCTCAGCATGAACATTTAGCAAGCCATAACATAAGCATTCAGTAAGCCATAGTATGAGCATTTTGCAAGCCTCGTCATGAGCAACAGTCAAGTATTTTCCTTGCTTTTATGAAAATTCATGTGGTGATTAGGTCTCATTTTGAAAACTTTTACCGGTATCATCTCAAATTGATCCTAATCAATAGGCAAAATATTGACCTTGACTTTTCACTCATGCATTACAACTTTGGGTTTTCTTTGATTCAGCTTGGTATAGGTCCCTGATGTCAACCTCAATTTGTACACATACATTTGAGCCTCCCCTTAGTGTTCTAGATATGTGGAGCATGGTACATTTTACTTATGGAAGGTAGAGCACATAACACATATTTTATGATATACAGAGCATATAATGCTACATGTTGCACATGCTTTGAAAATATACACATGGTGGGCGACCTTTTCCCGAGCAAATCTAATATGCTCCATATGGTATAATGCATTTATACCCCAAATGATGCTTGTTTGACCTATGGCATAAATCCCAATGCACTTATATTGGGTGGTGCACATAGGTCAAAAATGCATCATGTTGGGCATTTACTACTACATGTTATACATATAGCCTTTTTCTAAGCTATATGCTATGCATATAGCACTATGTATTGCACACATAGCTTATAAATTTCCAGAATCTCATATTGCTAATGTGTTTTCTCTAATCCCATGACCCTTACCTATAAATGCATGCCTTGTATTTATGGAAAAGAGGTCCGAAATTAAAAAAAAAACTTGCCTAAACTCTTTCAAAATCTTATCACAATCAATTAAGCACTTAATTAAGTAATTAATCTAGGATTAGAGACTAACTAATCCTACTTAAATCCCTAATCACATTTGGAATTAAGGTTTTAGAAGCTAAGTATTTGGAGAGTTAAGAATGCTTATTCTTTTCTTCATTTGCTCTTGATTTCTTATAGGTTTTTGGATTTTTGGCTTTGTTTTGATGATTGGCTTCAATCATGCATGCTACAGTAGCTACCAATGCTTGTTCATAGCTTAAATGATCTGTAGTAGTTGTAAATTTACTAGGATTTATGATTTATTTCATATTTTTTACCTAAAAATACATTTTCCTTTGATTTTTCCTCGCTACATATTGCATATAATGTGCTATATATGCCATACATGATCTATATATGGTGCACATCCACCTACACGCTACGCACATATATGCCTAATTTTCTACAAAATCATGTTTTTCATTCATTTTTGCTTGATTTCATTTGATTTCTCTCATTTCTCAAAGTTTTTAGTAGCATTAATGGCTTCATAGTAGCCCTAATGATCTGAAATCATCATACATTAATCATATTTCATTAATTTGGCTTCAAAATTAATTTTTCAAGTTAAATGCTTATTTAATTTGTTTATTTGCAATGTTTGATATGATTGGCTTTGATTGGTTGTGTTTTGCTATCTCTAATTGACATTTAAATGATGTTAGAGCCTTCTAATATATTGTCCATGATCAATTTGTTGATTTTGCTATTAAATCATCATTGTTTTTCTTGATTTCTCAATTAATGCCATTTTAATTGTGATTTTTCTTGTCATTTTACATAATTAGCCTAATTGAATGTTGATTCACTTTTAAGTGATGCTTCATGTGATCTTAGAATCTTTTGATTATACTATGGATTGATTTTGCCTAAAATTGATTATTTTACATGATTTTCACGATTTGACTTGTGTTTATTATCGTGTTCTCATGATTATTACCATTACATTCATCAGACTTTAACCCTTGATTTATGCTTTCACATGGCATTGAATTGGTCAATCTAGTCCTAAATTTTATTTATTACTAATGATTATTTGCTAGTGTTTTATATTTTCATTTGTGCATTTTTTACGCATACTGCTCGAGGTTTTCTTCCCAAGTAAAGGAAATATTGCTTAATATCTCAAATTTTATGTACTGATGAAGATTTTATGTAATAGAATAGGCCTCTATTTTATTTTCCTTGACATGTATGATTTAGCCTTATTTCATTGTGTATCCCCTATTTTCCTCAATCCCTTTCTTTGAGCCATTATTCTTATTTTCATTCATACTACTATGCTTATTTTATCATTAGTATATGATGTATGCTATACCATGTCATGCCTATGCTATGTCATTTCATATATCATGCTTATGTCATGTTATTATCTCATATGTCATGCTTATGCCATGTCATCTTACATGTCATGCCAATGCCATATCATCTTACATGTCATACTTATATCATGTCATCTCACATGTCATGCTTATGCCATAATATCTCACATGTCATGCCTATGCCATTTTTCATGCCATTAGTGCTATATCATGATGTCATGCCATGATTGTTATATTAGATTTATCATGTTATATCTACCATGATTGTTGTCATACTTATGAATGCTCATTTGCCTAAGGTAATTAACTCAATTAAAATTGGAAAATTGAACTTGCAACTCTAAATGAATAGATCATCACCACCCGAACTCATCTCTGAAGGGTTTGACTTAGCACTCATGCTAATAAGTCAATTAAACCAAATCCAAAACCATTTGGTGGCGACTCTATCTTATGACTCTTTTGAGTCCATCTCATTCCTCAAGCCAGCCTCTTAAGAAGATTGTATTTTTACTACAAGCGAGCTCCTAGACCATGCATTGCAAGCCTCGCTCTATATTGCAGCGAAAGCCTAACCCATAAACACATAATAATTTTTGCTAATGTGCACCAGCCTCTATAATGCTTTACTAATGTGCACCATAGACTCATGAAAATGCACTCATGGAATTAGGCTTCTCATAAAAATTTCAAAATTTTTGGAGACCATTTTCCCCAATGAGTCCAGTTTTCATGACCCATAGCAACTAAAAAATCCAGAAAATTAGTCAAAATGTAGTAGACTGATACTCAAAAATTTAAGTATTTTATCTAATCTAGTTTAATCCCAATTTTACTAATAAATTGCTTTTCTATGTCTAACATAGACAAGAAATTGATCCAGCAAATGATCAATTTCAATCAAACCTTTGACTATTAGTCAAGCCGTTGACTAGGTAGTGTCGTACTTTAGCAGTGGGTGCTAAATGCAATCTTTGGATATATTAGACACTTATTTGATTATGCGAGCATAAATCTGATAGTTGATCACTTCAGAACCAACAATTGTTTGCCTTGATCCAGCAGTTGATCATCCAAGTTCCACAAGTTGACCACCCGATCTAGCAGCAATTATGAAATCAAGCATTTGACTTTTAAACCCTAGTAGCAGGCATCTAAACTCAGATTTCATGTGATTTTTAAACCACAGAAAAGTCATAGGTCCAATAATTGACCTAATCAGCATTGACATCTCGCCCAAGCACCTGGCTCCTAGTGGCAGAATTGGGTTGCAAACCCCAACATGAGCACTATCTAGATCAGCATTGATCACCTCACCCCGAGTACCAGACTCCCAGTAGTAGAATTTGGTTGCAAGCCTCAACATGAGCATTATCCAGATCAGCATTGATCACCTAGATCAAGCATCGGGCTCCTAATGATAGAATTAGGTTACAAGTCTCAGCATGAGCACCCGATTAACATTGATCATCTCACCCAAGCACTAGGCTCCTAATGGGTTATATTTCATTCTCTAATGTAGTTGTAAGTCTTAGCATGAGCATCTAATCAACACTGATCACCTTGCTTAAGCATCGAGATCCCAATGACTGTATTGGATTATATGTTTCTCCCTATAGAGTTATAAGCCTTAGCATGAGCATCATAGTTGGTTTCTCCCTAATAGATCATACTTTCTTCCTTAGTGGAGACATAAGCATCAGCATGAGCATCTTGATTAAGTTTTCCCCAGTGGATCACTTTTATATCCCTAGTGGATCCTGATTTTCCCTGTGGAGTTGACCTGGACTTTTCACATGTGCACTGCTGTTGACCCTCACTTTTCACCATCGTATAATTTTGGATCTTCATTAATTCGGCTAAAATCTAGTCCCCGATATTGATCCCGATTATACATATAGGCCCATGTGTCTTCCTCTATGTGTTCTGGTGCGCAGCATATTTCAGGACTGGTGGGGCCCACCATGGCGCCTGGCGGGACCCGCCGTGTATTTTGAGTATTCTGTGCATGCAGAACACCCTTTCCCTATTACCTGCGCAAGGCAAACTGCCTAAAATGCAAAACATTGCATTTTTGGCCCCAGGTACTATTCATCATGAATAGTACATAGGTGGGGCCCACTAAACAGAAGCGGGACTCGCAGCCCCCAATAACCTATTCTGTATATTCTATACTTATAGAATACATTTCCTAATTGCCTTACACAAGGCACAATGCTTGGCATCGCGAATGCCGTCTGCTGGGCCCACTTGTTGGTTTGCGTAGTTAA
This sequence comes from Dalechampia spathulata, assembly GCA_948192965.1. Classification (NCBI taxonomy): domain Eukaryota; kingdom Viridiplantae; phylum Streptophyta; class Magnoliopsida; order Malpighiales; family Euphorbiaceae; genus Dalechampia; species Dalechampia spathulata. The sequence continues at coordinate 490 of CANYBF010007102.1, read as the reverse complement.
TGAGCAGCGGAAGAAATTTAAAATTTTTATTTTGAATCAACAAACCAAAAGAATATCTTTGCATCAAAACACAGAGAAACAGGATTAAAGATTAGAAGCAACAGTTTGATAGTAACTCTTACATTCAATGCAGATGTCCTTCATTCTTGATCTCTATTGCGTTTATGGTTGTAGCAAACCAAAAATCACCAAAATAGGCAGCCTCCAATAGTATCCACACAAAATAAGGATGTTCCAAGCAAGCAACAGATTGCTTCTATCTTCTTTCCTGTGAACTAGCAAAGAAAAAGAAGAAAACTTATGGAATTTACGTCTTCCTCACAATTGCTCTTGTGAAGACCGAATTCTCCTTCAACAGAGGAGGCTAGATTTCAGCCAAAGGAAGATCAGATGAGTGGCTTGACCTAATTTTGGTTATAATGACATATTTATATTCCAAAATTAGGTTAAGCTGAAACCCTTTCAGCTTAAGTCAGGCCTGGGCCCATCT
>CANYBF010006749.1:0-28794 GCA_948192965.1 Dalechampia spathulata | reverse complement strand
TTCATTTTCCAAATTTAATAAGATATATATTAAACAAAAAATTATTTTATTTATTAGATTAATCTTTATATCTATTTTTTTATAAATTTTTAAAAGTAATATTTATCTTTATATAAATTTTAAAAAATAATATTTATCTTTAAATTATTAAAATTAAAAAGGGAAGAGATAGACTTGTATTTTCACTTCCTTTCTCACTTTTAATATGTATATGATATAAAAACATTATATTATTTTCCCAATATATTCAATTTAATACCTTTCACAATTAACACTTTTAATAAATGCTGATGGATAATTGATACATTCAATGAACTCAAATCTTTTGAAAGTAAATTTTCTTCTTCCAAATGTAAAGCTAATGCTTGTCACAATCCAACATGATATTCTCTCAATGACTTATAGAAGGATCCAGTTTTTCACATGTCTTCTAACGTCATATTGTACTGCAAAAATATTACAACATTTAATTAATTAATTAATTAATTATAGCAATTACTAAGGGTCAGTTTTAAAACAATCATAGATATTTTCAATAATTTAATAATATAAATTTATTTAATTAATAATTATCTAAAATCAACTATAAAATTAATTTTTTAAATTTATCTAACTTGCAAATTAGAGATTAAAATAAACGTGAGTTCAAATGTTTATGTATTAATTAATAATATTACAAATTTCACATAAAATAAAAAAAATTAATGTACATATTTGAAATGAAAAATGGGAATTGATTTGATACTCATTTAACCCTTTCTCTAAATAAAGTGGTTTCGCCTTATATTGGTAAATTTTATTTCTTTAATTCTTAATTATTAGTGAAGAATAAAAAATCAGAATTTATTTTAAATAAGTAAGAAAAGTTCTCTAAAAAGGCGTAGAGAGTAAAGAAAAACTACTGAAAAGTTACAAAGTCAATCCCATCCCAATTATTGATGAGCACTCCATAATTTACTTTTATCGCACTTTTGATAAGTTCCGACTTCCAACGACCCCAAAACGCCAAAACAATAAAATAAATAAAAGCCAAGATTTGACTGGGTAACACCCCAGCCTCTAAATCATCCTTTTCCACACATGTCTGATCTCCTTACTCCATAATTAACTTTTATTCACATGAGATCAAAGTTAAAAATACCTTTTCAAATTGTTTTGAAATAGATATCATCGGTTACTTGTACCTTCAATTTTTATATCTAATTTTATAAATAATACACTTTACATTAGCATAATTGACCACAAATCTTCTGTAACTTGATCATCCAAATCCACCAAAACTTTGTCAATTCAGTTCAAAAATACATATGGAAAAGGATTCAAATGACCGCTCGTAAAACTAATGAAACAATTTTGGCCATATTCAAGGAAATTGAAGGACCCAACAAAGAAATGTCCAAACTGTAAATATTTTATAAAATTCCCAAGTTCTGAAAAGCAAAAATATTTGCAATTTTATATAAAATGACAAAGAAAATCCAAATTACGTATCCACGATTCCAAAGAAAAACTGAAAGCAGCTCAAGTTCTAATCCACCAGAAAAATCAAATTAGATGTTGAATTAATTTTTCTCTTTCATATTGAAATAAATATCATATTAATTTAAATTTTTTCAACTTTTAATAATGGTTTTTGAATAATTTTTTAGCTTTGTAAATGTATGACTTAATGGGGTCCGTCAATGCAAAATTTGATTAAGGTATCGACTTTTTCCCCTTTTTTTTTTGTTATGATGATAAAAGTCTAACCCACTTGCTTGTCAAATATTTTATAGATTATGCTGTTAGAGTCGGAGAAGGTTGATGGAAATGGTGAATTGTAAAAAAGGAAGAAATCCAACCCTATCTGCCTAGATTGAGGGAGTTGGGTCCCCCCTTCAACTGAATATGTCTCCACCTTATCCTTCACCTCTCTGTCAAATGCCTGTGACTAGACATTATCCTGCAATCCCTCTATAGTGACAACTCGATGATCTTCAAAAGAATATTTTTAATGCATTTTCAAATCTTTAATGAAAATAATAAATACTATCAATAAAGGAAGAAGAAGAAGAAGAAGATCGCAGGGAAATTAGAAACTTATACCTGTCCAGGGTTTGACAAAGGAGAAAAATCAGGAAGCAGACCCCATTTGCGGCTCGCATTTTCTGAAAATAATCTTAATCTTTTTGGTACGTTTAAATTTTCCTGGTATGTTATTCAATAGAATGAGTATTTGAGAATATCATCAGCTTTTGCAAATTGACTAGAGTGAACGTTCATTGAAAATAGCTCGAGCAGAGCTTGTTCAAAGAAAAAGTTAAAAAATGCTCAAGTAGAGCACTATTTATTCAGTTGATAGGTTGCCAACATAAATATTGTCATCTCAAAAACACATTAGTCCATAGCATAATCGACCGTTAAAATATAGCTATCAAGATGATAGTTGTTCTTATTAATCATAATTACAAGGGAGAATGAATCATGAAATTTCAGCAAAAAGAAAGGCAATCTACATTTATCAGAATAACAAATATAAGAAAATATTTTTAAAATCAGCTCTTAATTATTCATTACTGTAACAAGTTAAAATAAAAAAAGAGAGACCAAAAAAAAACAAAGTCGTACAATAAAAACAAAAAACATGGGGATTTGGGGGGATTTATAAGAGGAGATATTTTAGTGGAAGCAAGAGAGGACGCGTGGAAATAATAGTCACCTGAAAAGGGGGCAAAATATCAGAAAGTTTGGATATTAGTGCAATTTTTACAGATCCAATTTAACTCCATTATTTTTTTTTTTGGTCTTTCTTGTAATCATATTTAGTCCATCAACGAAAATATTGAACATTAGGTTGAACTAAGAAAGTTGTAATGATGAAGAAGAAAGACTGGACACAACTCAAAAGCCCTCATCATGCAATAATCTTTCTTTAAGAAGCCAATTAGTAGGTGTATTATCATTCTGATTGCTTGCTGATTATATGGTTAAGATAATGGGCGGGGGGCACTGCACCCACCACATACCCCAATATACGAAGCACATATCGGAAACAAAGGAAAAGTGAGAAAGATCGCACGAATATTGCATGAACAGATAACATACCCATAAAATATTTGATATGATCGATAGCAGTAGTCCGTGTCTTATCATGTTCTTCCGAAAGTAAGTTTTCTCGTTTCTTTTGAGCATTTCCATGCCAAGAAGAAACAAGCAAGATACATGAAGAAAGATCACACGAGAGTATGGTGGACATACCTAAGCAAATGTTGAAGACGAAATCAAGGAGGAGATGTCCAGATACGTAGAGCAAGAAGAACCGATGAAACTCAGGATGGATAGCGCTACAGAAGAAGATCAAAACAACAAACTATGAAAGATATATTAGATGGTGTTTATGATCAGATACAAATCCATGGCGCTATCCCTCCTGAGCTTAACAGATCCTTCAATACTTTTCTATTCCTTCTCATGAAAAAGGCACATGCATCAATCAATGCTATGTTATGGTAAGTGGTGAAAATGGTGGGGATTAGTAAAGAGGAAAGCAGCTGTATTTATAGCGAAAAAACGAGGGAAGGATTGGGAAAGAAACGTGGTGGGATTTGCAGACAAACGTCACCGCGTCCTGGAGCCATGAGACGCTTGACTAAATATACCCTTCTCATTTGACAATAGACAGCCCCTCATGTTTTTTGTTTGATTTACCCTTTTTTTTTTTTAATAATATACAATTGTTTGGTCAATTAGTATATACTTAATTAGTGCGTCTGCCGACTACCATATACTGTACGATGATGTATATTATTATGAAAATATATTAAGTTGGCGCGGTGTATCATGTACTATGATACTTTGATCCATATATTTGTCATATGTGTTAATTTTTAATTATCATTGAAAATAATATTACATATTAATTCATATAATATATTCAAAAACCTAATTTAATAATAATATTTAATAAAAAATTGGTGTATCCTATACTTATATGTTATAGATTATATATGTCAGAATTTTTCTTTATTATAGAATTTAAATCTTTTATATTTTATAAATATAATAAATTATATTAGAGAAAATTTTAATTATTAAAAAAATTTAATATAATAATTAAAATTTAATCCTCTTTTAATTGAATATTTAATATTTAATTTATGAAAACATGAAAACCTTAATTTATTTCTATATTAATTAATAGAATATCTTTTGTTTATTTGTATGGTGAAAAGAAGTTCTTTTCTTTGCTTCATGATTACTTCACTTTAATCTTCTGAAGGATGATTACCTTCGTACCTGTAATTGATAATTAGTGTCAAAATGACATCAATTTTTAAAGTTTAGACTATTTAAGGTAAGGAATTTTATTACCATTTCGGTTATTAAGCAATGTGATTATTACCATACTCTTGGCCGACATAGGCAAACTTCAAACTTCCTATTAGTGTAATTTGATCTATTGGTCCTGAGCACGGAACGTTCATTGGATAATTACAATTGTGGAATAGAATGGAATGTTCATAAAGAGCAAGTGATTTGGAAAGATTGTATGATTGATTTATTACTAAGATAAATAAAAATTAATATCTTTCATAAATAAATCAAATTTAAATATATTTATTTTCAGATGCTAAACCAAATGAATAAAATGTTGAAAAGTTGTAGTTGGTCACTACGATATCAACCTCAACGTATAGCGTAAGAACCAATTAAGTATGAACCTAACTTCTTTTTCAAGCTTTTAAACACATAAGCTTCAATATAGTTGATTTATGTTAATCATATGTATATATTAATAATATTATTATGAGTTTCTTATTTATGTAGATTTATTGAACACATTGTTATAATTATCAAATCAAAAAATTTTAAAACTAAAAATTAAAAATTTGGAACAATTTTGTTGTGAAATTCGAAACTAACCATATAAGATGACATATTTTGGTTTGAAATAAAGATTCATAGATTTTTATGTACTTATTTATATGTTTATTTTGAGATTCTCATTTTCTTAAAAAAAATAATTACAGTAATATATATTTAATTTTTTAAAATTTATAAATATAACTAATTTATAATTAATTAATATTTTAGATATAAAGTAATCAGTAAGAGAATTACTTATAATATAATAACGATAAAACTTAACTTTATTTATATAATATATGGTATCTTGTTACGTCCATATTATTTTTATTTTTATGTATATTATATAAATTTAATTTAAGAAATTATTCAATATATATTAAAAAAATTATGATGTTAGTCTCAATTTCAATCAATATATATTATTATTCAATATGATATAAGTTTCGATTCAAATCAACTTTTGCACAAATTTAAGTATTTGTAATATTTAAAATCATATAAAAATAATAAATTAATTTAGGTTTAGTGCAATTGGGATTGAAATAATAACTAATATTTACTCATTTAATTTTTGTATCAAAATTTCCAATTTTTTTAAACAAAAGTGAATTAGTTTAGTTAATTTTTTTTGCAATTTGATTTTGCTCATTCTTACTCAACCCTAGAATATATTACCATCATAAATTATTTTATTAATAAATATTATATATTATTAAATGAATAATTTTAATTATATATTTAAATAGTTACTAATTTTTAATTCATTAATAATAATTAGTGCATATTAAAATAGTAAATTTACATAAATAATAGGTCTTGTTTATATTATATCTAAAATAAGGATAAGTTATAAAAATTTTATAATTAAATGGGGATAATATAGAAAAATATTTGGTAACTTATAAATATTTTACTTATGGGCACTAAAATAATAATCTCTTTTCTTTAAATTTTTCTTGACTTATAAACTCTTATAAGTCTTTAAACATGACAAATATATCTAATTTATTTTAATATTTATATTATTTTATCAACTGATAAATTTAAATAAATATCATCCAAATATATGCTTGGAATCAAATATTACCTTTCATCTATTTGAATATATTAAGTAAAATATTATCATTTATTTTTAAATGTGAAAATCACATGTGAAATCTCAAGTAGTGACAACACCATAAATGATTTATTATGTTTAATGATTTATTATGTTTGATAACCTCTTTACTTACATTCACGTATAATCTATTTGAATTTCTACTAATTACAATTCCATTATAACCATAGATTCTCTATTTTAAGAATCAAATTCTAATATTTTCAAAAATTAGACTCAAACCTTTACAATCAATAAATTCTAACAAAGAATATTCTCTTTATACAAGAATTTACCCAATACATAAAGCTCTCACAAAAACCCTAAATTAAGCAATCAATATATAAAAAATGAGAGCAATATAATAAAATGAGTACAATAGAGAGATTTACAATTAATTAGCTTAGGGGTAATGAAGCTTATTTATAGAAGCAAAAGTTCATCCTTTAAATACTCTTTCTAACTTAGAGAGTTATTGGAGGTGTAATAAATGCAAACCTATTCATTAAGCCTCTTTTTAGATGATTGATAAAATAAATCAGTTTATAAATCCTACATACCTGTACATGAGAGCATACCAACTTACCCTCCCAAATCATACAATTATATGAACAGTGGTATAGTTTTACCATATTATTTTAGCATAATTTCATTTAAGAAATGGTACGAGGGTACATGTAATGATATCATTGTATCATCCTTTATTGTCTAAAACCATAAGCTTTAACTCTATTGTATGCTCTAGCATATCTTAGACATCATTAACTATACAAAAAATTAAAATTGAAAATTAAAATACATTATTATTAACATAAACATGGTTTTTTAATATTAAAATAAAGATCAAGGATTGTTAAGATTCAATAATCTCCTTTTTTAATGTTAATATTCCCCTTATCAAATTGTAAACTTATAATCATTACTCTCATCAATCATGTATTATCCACAATATAAATAGAGTAAATAGTGAACCTAATTTCAATAAAAAAAATAACAGCACTAATAAATCTAATAAAAATATATAAAGATTTATTAAGAAGTCATTCTATCATACTTCTTCCTCTTTTGCTACATAAAAAAAATCAAATAAAGAGTGAATTTTCTTTATCCATTTCTCATACCATTTTTAACTTTGGTATTTGAATGCAAAATCTCCTTTTTAAGCTTTACACTACAGTGTCTTACCATATAATTTCAAGTCCTATGGAATTGACTCATAAGCAAGGTATTATACATTCTAGTTTTGAACTCCTTTATTCTTATTTCTCTTAGAAACCTCCTTTATAGGAGTAGCTTTTAGAAATATAGGGTTTTTTTTATGAATATAAAGTATCTTGGTTATAATTAATACCTTCCATATCAAATTTGAGTTTTTGATATTTAAAAATACTATCAATTTTAATGCCACCTATTTCAAAATTCTAAAAGATTTTATATTGAAAGCTTATTTTCTCTTTTCAAATCCTCAATTTTTAAAATTAAATCATAATTTTTCTATTTTCAATGCTTTATTTAATATTAAAATTTTTAAAACATTTCCAAGTGAGTTATCAAGATTCTTTTTAGAAGAGGTGAAAGTATCCATGTCATTTCTTAAACATTCAATCTCATTTATCAAAATTAAGTTCTTAGATTTAAAAATGTTATTCTTAATAGTCAATTGCTCACATTTGGTAAGGAGTACCTCTAAGGCACTCACTTCATCATCAAGCTCATAATCAAAAGATTAGTTTAAAGTGCGTACTCATTATAAGCCTCCTTATCCTTAATTATCATGAAGTAAATACTTGTAACATGTTCTATATTTAAGCTTTCATTATTTGAACCACTTTCATCATCCCAATTGGCTTTGAAAGCTTTTCTTTTATAAGATTTGGACATATTCTTCAACATTCAATAACCATTTTTCATATTTCCTAGCTTGTTGCACATATAATAAATGATTTAATTTTTCTTGCTATAATCCCTTTTTGCTTCAAAAGACTTGGAATTCCTTTGAAGCTTCTTCTTATTTAAGATAAGATTCTTTACTCTTCTAGTGAGAAGAGTGACTTCCTCATTAATATCATCATCACTTATGGATTCCCCATTTTCAATTGCTTCCTTGTAATTTTAAAAGCAATACATTTTCTTCATCTTCTTCAATACCTTGCCTCAAGGTTATCTCATAGTTAAGAAGTTTATTCAAAAGAACATATTCATAGCCTTTTATTTTTATCATTATCCTTTTTCTCTTCATTGTTCCAATTTATCTTGGGCTTTAATGTAGTAACACCATCAATTGTAATTGGTAAAGTGACATAATCTTTAACAATCATATCCTAAATATTCACTCTATCACTATCTAAAAAGACATTCATTTGGTGCTTCCAATATAAGTAATCAATGTCATCAAAGAATAAGGGTTTAATGTAAGATTCACTTTCTAAAGATTTTATTATCATTTTATTTGGACTCTAAGAATGTTAATTCTTGAAAGATAAAGCCTAAAGCTCTATATACTTAAATCTTAAATAATGGCAACAATACAAATAATTTAAAGTGGTTGGATAACTTCTTTACCTACATCTATTTACTTAATTAAATTTCCACTAATCATAATTCCATTATAACCCTAAATTCTCTATTTCAAGAATCCAACCCTAGTGCTTTCAAGGATTACACTTAAACATTTACAATTAATAAATTATCACAAAGAATATTCTCTTTATACAAGATCCAATACACAAAGCTACACCAAAAATCCCAAATCAATCAATCAATATGTCAAGAATGAAAGCAATGTAATAAATTGAGTAAAATAGAGAGATTTGTAATTAATTAGCTTAGAAGTAATGAAGCTTTCTTATAGAAGCAAAAACTCAATCTTTAAATCCCATTATATAGCTCAGAGAGTCATTAGAGATGTAATAAATGTAAATCTATCTATTAAATCTATTTTTAGATGATTGTTAAAAAAGTTAGTCTATAACTTGTATATGCATATACATAAGGGTGTACTAACTTACTCTTCCATACCATACAATCATATAAACAATGGTACAACTATACCAAATCATTTTGCCAAAGTCCTAATTTTGTTTAAGCAATGATATAAGGATACATGTGGTGATATAATTATACCACCCTCTACTACCCAAAACGATAAGTTTTGGCTCTCATGTATGCTCTAGCATGTCATGGACATAATTAGTTATACCATAAACTAAAATTAACAATTAAAATACATTATTATCAATATAAACATGTTCTTTAACATCAAAACTAAAATCAATGATCCCCAATATCCAACAATATGTGATTGATTTAGTCGTTCAATTTAAAATAAATGATAATATTTAGTTATAAAATAATCAATTAATAATTAAAAATTTAAGCATAATTATTTATTATCTTTGTCTCAATTCATGTTATTCTTGTTGTTATTTAGCTTGTCTCATTTCAAGTGATATATTTTAAACTTTTATATAAAAACATATTAAAAATAAACTAATTCTACATTTATAAATTTGAAAAAATTCATTTACAAAAATAAATAAATAAATAAATAAAAACACTTTATAAACATAATAAATAAAGATAATAGATTTATTATTCGTACTTTTCAAATTCTAAAATGTATCACTTTAAATTTTATAAATCAAATAATGAAACGTATTATCGGAATTATAATAAAAAGTAATATTAATAATAAATTTATGAACCTATTTTTATATTGATAAATATTAAATTCATTTACATCATTTTAATTAATTTAATCATACATGACTTGCATATAATCAAATGGAAGAATACATATCAATTCCAAAAATACTATACAACTCAAAAAAATTGATGAGAATTGTCCCCAATAATAATTGCAAATATAATATGAAGATGATAGCACATCGTGAAGAATGTAGGGCCAATTCATATCTTAGTCATATTTTATTTGCAAAAAAGATAATGATATTTGAAATTCGTCTTTCCAAATTGTTATGTGTCGGCCTAACAACTTTACAATTTTTGATTTGAGAATTTCTCTTTTATCATCCATGATAGTTGTATCGACCAATCAGCTTTCAGGCTTCTAATTGTCACCATTAATTAATATTCCCCATATAATCAAATCATTTTTTCTCAAAATTTATTGCTCTAATCTGTTTTAAGTGGATAATGACACAGCTTTTGGAGAACGTCAATAGAAAAGAAAAATATCCCCATATTACAATTGCAAAATTCGTCATTAATAAGTTACTAATTTTGATTTTGACAAAAAGAGAATTTTTTTTAATTTGTAAAAGAAATTTATATAAATATTATATTTTTAAAAAAATTATAAAAAATAGTTATAAAAATAATATTTTAAAAGTTTAATATAATTTTATTTTTATTTATAGAAAGGTTTATTATAAATGTGCTATAAGACATATTATCTTTACAAAATCTTTTAAAAAATCATTTGATATTATTATAAATCATAAAGTAAAATATATCATTTTTTATAATTTTCTCAAATAAGCATGACAAGATCTTTTAAGTTAAATTCAAATTATAAAATATTTAATTTATTTTTACTCATGAATCCATTCATTCACTTGTAAATTTAGGTATAAATATTTTTATTATATATATACACATGTAATTTACATATTTTATTTATAATAAAAATATAAAAATCTACATCATAAATTTTTAAAATATAGCATAATCTAATTTAAATTTTTCAAAGTTTTTAAATCCTATAATACTAACAACAATTAATATTTAATAAGCTTGATAAACTTAAAATTAAACTTGTAATATATAAAAAATAAGTTTAGCTAATCAATATATATATATAAAGTTAAATTCTTGACATGCTTACTTAACATGCGTTGTAAGCTTTAGTTGTGACATCCCTTACAATGTAACATGATTAATGAACTCCATTACCTTGCTGGAATTTATTAATCACCCTACTATAAAAGGATATGTATTATTTATTATTATATATTTTATTTTATATACAAACATAAAAACATATGAATATATTTTTCTATTAAGATCTGATTTCTATAATAATAAATAACAATCATTCATTCATCCATTTTAGGCATGACATTCCAATATTTCAAGCTTTATTAACTATATTTATATAATCAATCCATATCATACATTACTAATTAAACATTATAGTATCTTACTAACCATATACATGAATAAAAGAAAATAAGTATTTGCTACCCATATACAATGATAGTTGTGTAAACATTAAAGTAGCTAGGAGTTAGTTACATGCCAAAAGGACTACCTAAGTAGTTTTACAAAATCTAAGGTTTTCTGAATGTGCTAGATCTTTACAAATCTAGATGACTTTTTAATTATTCCAATTTTTGTTCATTAAATGACAAATGTTGGGTATAAAACTCAATGGTGTTATAATAAATAAATTGTAAATAAATCATGATATAATTCAGATAGCAAAGAAGAATTCATTTAGTATATCATTGGACAATCATTTATAACATAATTTACAAATGAAGGCATAACCATTAGACTATGAGATAATTGAAATAATATGATATGATTCTCATTCACCATTCATATGATCCAAGTAATATAACACATTATACAACAATCATATTTCCAAATCATATATTGGATCTTGCCTTAATAATTCATCATATGTCAATAAATGGATTCTCTTTCCTTCCTTATTAATGATGTGTCATATGTCAATGAATGCATTTATGCAATGCATTCCCATTCCATATCTTTTTTCATCATTTTCATATCATTTCATCATATCACTGTCTCATAGACAATTTTCTATCTTATCAACATCATTCCACTATTCCTAATTGTACATAATCTATATTGGATATTCATCATTCCTTTCAATTCTCCTAGTATATATTCATTTCCCATTTATGCTTTCATTTATATATAGATATACTAGGGCCACCCTTATTTCTTTTTTGTATATGTATATTATAAAGCCTTCCTTGTATCTCCTTTGTATTTATATGTATATTTATATGTATACAAATATGTATATTAGCGCCTCCCTTATTCCTCCATACTATCTTGCAAATGATCATGATGTGTGATTATGATAACACATAGTGATATCACTACTTCATTGTATAATCTTAATAACATACCAATCATATCTCAACCACTTTTGAATTACTAAGAAATAAGCATATACTTCCATCACATATATAATAAACTATTACTATTATGCTTGTATACTATAATGATTTTATTTAAGATCAGTACACATTAAGCACAAACCTAATATATTTTGGATCTTGATCCTCCGTAGACGTAGAGGTCATAGCTTGTCCCTTTTTAATACCTAAATATAATATTCATTCATTTTTAGTTTACCATACACTATTCATATTATATACATAAGTTATTACATACAATTAATCAATCATGAACATAAACTTATATATATATATATATATATATATATATATATATATATATATATATATATTGATATTGGTTCATTACTTTCTATTACATTTCATAATAATTCATCATTCATATCATATGCATAAACTAACCATGCATTCAACATGTAAAGCAACATTTAACTTACACTCTTTCCTAAACCTCATTCTTACTAGCATATAGTTGCTTCAGTACTTAACTTATATGATTCACATCATAAGCTTAGATTTTACACTCTTAAAATCATAATTCCATGCTTAAAAATGATTCATTAAGTTTCGTTTAGGATTATAGTTCATAAACCCAATTTAATTACATATATTATTCACTTTTAGACTCCCTACGAGTCATGTATAGGTTTCATAAGTTGTTTACCAAGTTTTCCCTTTAAAAAATAACTTCTAAATAGTTCAAGAGGCTTACATGAGTTATGTAAGGGTTATACAAGTTATATTGAACATTGCCCCTCACAACACATGGCTAAAAATGACTTCTAAAGGGCTATACTAGAGTTTACACTAGCTGTGTAGATTGTTGACCCCATAACAAAACCCACTTTTCTGCTTCTTTTAAGTACCAAATCACCATTAATGAAATCCTAAGCTCCTTTAACATGATCCCATAACCCAAACATCATATAAATATCTCAGAAACTAGTAAACAACATTAATCCAAAATAAATTAAAGTTCCATCTAGCATAAAACATAATTCAACACAATCATACATACACCATATGACTTCTAAACTTCCTTTCAAGTTCATCCATTCAAGAATCAAGAAGATGAACTCCTACAATCATATAAGTTTAATATTCCAACCTTTACATAACATCATACTCATAGAATGTATAAAATATAATAAACAAGCATAAAAACTTATCATTTACATTAAATATACACTTACCCCTTTAAACTCTAACAAAGTAATTTACTCTTTTCTAAGTTTCAATCTTTCTTTACTTCTTGTTTCCACTATAAATCACCTTTCTTTAATATTTTATTAAAGTTTTGGTTATTTAAATTCACTTTTATAAAAGTGTCTCTCTTGTTTCTCTCTCTAACTTCTTTAGTTCTATTTCTTCTTATAGATTACCTTTATCTCATGTTTCTCTCCTTGTCTTTTTTCTCTTTTTCTTTTTTTATAATTAAATTTAGTCTTTTAACACCAATCCTAAGATGAGTAGAGAGTCAAAGATAGAAATCCCTTTTTATGTTTATCCATTTGACTAACCTATTTCATCACTTCCTTCTTTATATCTCTTACATAAATACTCTTTTATTTTTTTATTCATATTTATCATCCCATTATTTTCTCTCACCATACACCTTAATAAAATGATTTGTTTATTAAATTATTTACAAATTCATTTTCCAAATGATTAAGTAATTAACATACAAATTTTAGATTCTTTTTTACTCAATAACATATTTAGTCATTACAGAATTCATCATTATAAATTTACATTTTTAATATAAACCAACAAACACTAATCATGTTAATAATATATAAAATGATAATCATATCACTAATTACTTTAAATGCAAGCATGACGTACGAAATTTCGTACATGTATAGTAATGGATGTGACATTAGTTGCTTATATGACACTTAACAAATTTCATGAATAATTTCATGATTGTGATTATAACTTTTGACTTAGGTTTTTTAGTTCATTAGTCATCTATATCCATTTTTTAATATTTAATCCTTTTTTTTCTCAAGATCTTTTATTTTCTATAATTAGTGTTATCAATTAATTGAATATTAAATTATAATACTTGATGCTCCTCTTATATTTATGTTTCTATATCTATGATATGATTTAGTTATTTTTTATGTCTTATAATATTCTATCCTTTTATTTCCTCGAGAGCTTTCATTTTTTCTAATCAAGTTATCAATTACTTGAATATTAAATTGTAACCTTTGATATTTCTCATATGTTTAAGGTAATTTACATTCAAAGTCCTCTAACTCATATCTTTATCTTATTAAAGTCCCTCAACTTTACATTATATCATCTAAAATTTTCTTGTTGTTCTGATAAAAATCCTTTTAGATGATATGTGTGCATAAAAAAATAATATAACTAGACATGACACATGTAAATGATGTGAAAAATAAATATTTAAAATTTATACCTTATATATTTATCTCATTTAAGTACTATACCATTATCTTCTCTTTATGGATTTTAACCTAAAATCATTTAAACTCTCTTCTTTCCTATTTTTTACCTTAAATAATAAATAATAATTTGAAATTCATGCATTGAAGTAGATACAAATACATGAAAAAGAATGAATGGTCCATAAAATTTAACATTAATAAAAATTACAAGTAAATTTGTATTACTTTTAATAATTTAATTCTTTAAACTATAATGGTTTTTTTGTTAATTTACTCATAAAAAAGAATTAAATATTTATTAGTTTAATCATTATTCTTATTTGATCTTAGTTATGTAGAGTCACTACATAATAATGACATATTTACCATGATTTTACACCATGGAGGAGATTTTGGTGAACATGGGTATTTTGAAGGAAAAGTGAATTATGGTAAATTTAATATAGATGAAATTTTGATCATGAGGATATATTTATGGGCATAAGAATTGGGTTATATAAATAACATGATATATTTTCAAATAGGTTTGAAACTAATAAAAAATGATGCTTTTATATATGATATGAGTTTATATGTAAGTGATAAAGGTGAAATTGAAGTATAAGTAAAACATTTAACGTAATTAAAGTATCTAATAGATAAATAGTTTTTGGATTATATTGGTCCAAAACTAAAGAGTGTTATTGAGGAGATAATAAAAGGTAGTGAAGGTGGTAGTGATGCTAATATTAAGAGTTGCAGTGATGTTGATACTAAAGGTAGTGATGCTAATATTAAGAGTTGTAATGATGTTCATACTAAAGGTAGTGATGTTAATGATGTTAAGGTTAAACTTAGGGCTCATACTGATGGTCAAATTGATATTAATAGATAACAAACAAAGAATATGAATAAGTTTCATGATAAGGACTATATATTATAATGGTGATGAGGATCTAATTTGTATTTACAGGATAAAACTAATAAGAAAAGAATATCATGTAGAATACCAAGAGGTAGTAAGATGAAAATACCAATTAGTGGGGTTAATACCATATTACAAATTAACATATAGGAACAAGAATCAAATTATGCTCCTTCAGATGAGCTTCATACAACTTTAGAGTCTCAACTTAATAAAAATATAAGAAAAATAAATTCTTTTGTTTCAATGTTGAGACATACATGAATGATCGATCCATCATTTTCAATCAGTATTTACAGAATAGAGAATTAAACATAGATATCAAATATATTTTGATAAGAATGGAAACATTAGGGTAAGAGCTAAATATTGTAAGAATTATGGGTTCTAAATATACATAAGAAAATTGCAAAGGAAAGATAACAATGGTACCACTTTCCAAGTCATTTAACTTGGAACACATAAATGCCAAGATTTATAAGAAGTTTCATATCACCTTTTAATACATTGCCAAAAGATACAATAAGGAGTTTATCATTGATCTAATATGGAAATTGAAATCAATTATGAAAAGAGTTAAAAAGGATTTTAAATGAAAACTTAGTAGGATGAAGGCATGGAGAGCTAGAGATTCTATATTAAAGACCATAAATGGTAATCAAGACTCATAATTTGTAAAGTTGTATAAGTATAAGATAGAGATCTTAAGAATAAATCTCAGGAGTACTATTAAGTTTAAAAAGCCAAAAGGTATGTTCAAAGGTATATATATATGCTTAGCACGCCTAAAGTTAGGATTCAAAGCAGGTTGCTGATCTTTGATTTACCTCGAAGGATGTTTGTTATGTAATCATCCTACAAAGGATTCCATACATTAAACCATAACATTCTTTTTTTTTATATATATAACACTTATATCGTGCATAACAATTTGCCATCTATATCTATACCATTTTCCATATCCCATTTATTATCATGCTATCATTGATTATATCTTTACTTCATTTATTTTATAAATATACATACCAGTTATTTTACATATTTATAAATCATCATAAATTATTATTATTTAATACTGCCAAATACTTTAAGTACTGCCAAAGTACCAAATTATAAAGTTGCATGAAATTTACAAAATAGAAGTCTGATATGAAAACCAAGTCTTTACCAACGACTTATTTGTTTGTCCAGCTGTCAATGTCTAATGCTCCTGATTCCCTGCTTTACTAGTTCCTGTATTTATTAATTGATAAACGCTGAGCATAAAACTCAATGGTGCTAGCATAACATATATCATTACAATATTCCTATGTCATCATAATTAATTTCAACAACATATTCATTTCATTATACAATAATCAAGATATCAATTAATTGTATGCATCATTGTATATATCATTTAACATATCATATACCATTATTTATATGTCATTTGTCATTATTAATCATCTATAATATTATCCTTAATTATCATTTAAATTATCATCAATTATTCACATCTATTTTCTATGTTATCATTATCATTTTTAATATCATGATAAATATCATATCATCATCATCATTAATATGTATAATATATTATCATCATTTTGTATTATAATGCTTCATAATTTAAATATGAATGCCATGGTCTATATGTTCATCATGATCATTAACATATATGCACATAAGTGTAAAATATCATACCATGCATTATATCATCATAATATATGATTAATGTTATTTTATGAGAATGCTTTTATGTTATGCATTCTCCCTCATATTTTTCTTGTATCATTTTATATTTCATTATATGCGTATTTAATCATAACATATCTATGGTCTTACATACTGGAACCCATTTCTCATCTGTTATCTTTCCCTTTTATTTCTTATCATTTCCTTTTTCCTTTATTTCCCATAGGAATTTATATCATATCACCCAATATTTTCCATTTACCATTTATCTCATATTTAACCATTTTCCTCCTTCCTTATTTCTTCATGTCATGATATGCCATGTTTAATGTTTAATGCATTGCATTTATGACATGGTAAATATTTATAACATTATATCATAATTAATTATGTAATGCTATTGCATTACCATACCATCGCCCCTTTGATTATTTAATGATCTAGGAACTTTCAAACAATCTACCACAAACCTACAATGTCTTTTCATTTGTTTAAATCCTTGGGTGTTTCGTGAGGATTATCCACTAAATTACCTAATTTATAAATAATTATTTATCTTTAATTAATAATTTAAATTCCCATATTTAACATTTATTATCCATATATTACTATAATATATAAATCACCTAATCATATATCACCTCAATTCATTTACTGTTCATTATTCATAATTATGTTAATAATTATAAAACTCTTTTCCATTTACATAACATTATTTATTTATTTACCATAACTATATAATCTTAACTGTATGATTATTTCTTTACTGGATCCTTTTAACTACTTATCCATATTAGTATTTCTTAATTAAATAATTAATATCGTATTATCAGTTACTAGCCAATTAATTTTATCGCATTGATTACTTATTAATATATAGGACGTATGATGGAATAGTCTCTTAATATCATACTATTCATACTCCACTGATGATATTTAATATCATTAGTAATTAGCTATTAACTCAAAGAATTAATTTAATGTATACATGTCCTTTATGATTTATTTAATCCTTTAACATAATATTTTAGAAGTATTATCTCATTAAAATTCTTAATCAATATCCTTAGCTTATCTTTATATACCCTTTTAATTAATCAACTTAGATAAACCTTTGTTTGACTTGATAGGAAATGTAATTATATTAATTTAATATCAATATGTCCACATCATCTCATAATTTCTTATATTTATCCTTTTAAATACCACTATCATTAATTTATTTAGTAATTAAAATAGTAAACTTATTTAATATCCACTTATCTTTTACTATTCATACCATTATCCATTTTAATATATATATAAAACCATATACCATCATACTTATCTAATTATTCACTTAACCACTTCCACTAATTATGCCACTTGCCTTATTTTATTTATTAAAATATTAAGTCCTTTATTTAATCAAAATACCCTCTATGCCATATCTCATTAAAAACCACCAATTCACTTATTATACTTAATGTAATAATCCATTTTTAATTCTCAATATAATATTGCCACTTATTTCAAATCATTATCACTTATATTTTTCACATAAATCATCATATTTAATTCTTAATTAAACCATCTCTTATTATATAATTATTTTTTAAAATCTTCCAATAATACTTATATTCTTAAATTATTTACCAATTAATGTCCTTGTCACATCATGGCCCCATGTCTCCATATACATCCATATTACATTTAAAAGAAATTATATCTTATGTCCCCTTATCAATAATATGTCATAAACTTCCAAAAAGTCCCATTAATGCTCAAAAATTATAATTTAAGTCCACTATACTAATCATGTCATATGTCACTTATCAATAATAATTCATAAGCTTCCAATAATGTCCATTAATAATTAAAAATATTGTCTTAAAATCCAATTCATCAATTATACCATATAATCCACATAATTCAATAAATCAATTAACTTAAATTTAACTTAAAGTTTCCATCAATATTCATCCATATCCTTAAATCATTAACCATTTTAATATATTTATTTCCTCAAATTAATTCATTTAACTTAAAAACATAAAGAACTTCAATGTCCAAATTTTTAACCATATTTAATCAAAATCATCTTCCCACTACTTATATCATTTTAACTTAATATGCAAATTTAACCATAAATCATCATATATACTCATTTTATTACTTAGATTCTATTATTATCTTAAATAATAATCTTCTATTTTTAATCAAACCTCTTAAAATCATATTTTAATTTTTACCATCTTTAGTAAATTCCATTAGAATGATTCAGCCATAAGGAAAATACCATCACACACACACCCACATAACTCCAAACCATTTTATTCATTATCCTTTACAACACTAAGCATTTAATATATCAAATAACTAACTAAAAACCATGAATCCTTCAAGTAAAACATTTTGCTAAGATAAGAACTTTATCATAAATTCATAAATCATTTAGATCTATCACTCATCAACAATTACCAACACTTACCTTCAATCAAATAACTCAAAACTACACCAAAAGTTGCATTCCTTTAGATTTTGCTACGGATATACAAGGATCCTTACATTTTTGACTTCCTCAAAGATAAATCAACACCTTCAACACACATGCATAAGCTTAAGAGTTAGATCAAACATAAAATGAAGTAAAACAACCCAAATAAGGTTTGGCTTACTCATGAAGTTGCTGATTTTTTTGATTTAAAGCTTCAAACTTGAACATCAAGCAAGGAAGGTTTCAGTCAACCCTTTTAATAGAAACAAATAAAAGTATACTCATCAAAGAAGGTTGGGTCAACATATAAATGAAGGAAAATAAAGAATATTTCAATCAAACCTTGATGTATATGTAAGAACCTTGTTAGAACTTGAAGGATCAAAGCCAAAAATGAAGAAAAATTTATGGTTCTTTGGTGGCTTGAAAGGAAATGATTTGGCCTCCTCAAGAACAAATGAAAAAGAAGATATATTGAACCCAAACTTGATCTTCACTAGTATAACTAACTTAGAACATAAACTTTTAAAAGAAAAGAGGATAAAGAAGATGAAAGCTATGGTTTTCCCTTAAGAAAATGAAAGAAAATGCAAGGAAAGTGTAAGGATGGAAGAAAGAAATGGAAGATGATGGAGAAGGGGTGGAGTATTTTTGGCCAAGAGGAGAAGATAAGGAAAAATGAGTGATATTTGGTCCAAATGCAAGTTAAATTCATATGAAATGAGTATAAATTTAGGATAGCTCAAACACTTGATCCTAACCCTATTAAAACCCTCAAATACATATATTTATATGTGTATAACTTAAAATCCACCAATCATAATCCTTTAATACATATAGAATACTCAATTAATACTCCAATACATAATATTTTAATAATTCAAATCCTCCATTTTTTCCACTACTAATTAAAATATTATTTCTCTTTCCTCTTACACCCCACAAACACAAATACCCATACCCCTTTTTACAACTTCCAATACTCTTAATATAATAATCCTCCACTAACACAATCCTCCATAATTAATAAAATATATTTTATTAATATATACTAATTTCAAAATATCCATTTATTTAATCATATTCTTATTTACTCCATTTAATAATACATAATATCCTTTAATAATTCCTTTTTAATAATATCTATATATTATATTATCATCTACTACATTATTATAATACCAATATACTATACTTATACTTATACTTATACTATACATTTAATTATACCATATCGTATATATATATATATATATACATATATATATGTATATATCATTAGTAATTATTTATATTATATATATATTTTTTCATCATACAATATTATTAAATTATACTTACTCTTAATATATTTATTATTCATTTAAATTCTTGTATACTGATATGTATAATTCCATATATGTATGAAATAATTTACGTATCTTATTTTATATGATTAATTATACGATCTATTAATTATCTTAATTAATTATGTTTAAATATTTTAAACGTACTTGATATTATAATTATCAATTATTATCGATGTCATAACCGTTAAATTATCATATCGATGTTACGACCATTAATTATCATTTTGATGATACATCTATTAATTATCATCTTGACATAGTATGATCGATCATTTTTCAGTGGTCCTGTAAAAATTTCATCATTTCTGTTACACCCACATTAGAGACCCTAGGAGTTATGCATTTACGTGCGTGTATGTGTAGATGAATGGTAGGATTGCTTTATCTCCATGTGATGTGTTTGAACGTATGATGATGGTTTTATGCTTGTGCGTAATTGTGTTAGTAAGAATTCCTAGGTGTGGGTTTATTGGTTTGATTGTGTGTCGTCGCCTTATTGAGGAGCGTGTCTTCTCGGTTGGATGAGGGACGACGAGTATGTGAGTTTAGGAATGTGTTATGAAGTGTTATAGGTTTAGTATGGATGATTGAGACAGGTATAAGGAGAATGGGAGTGCCTAGAGGCATAGTATGGGATTTTAGGAAGTGGTACGGGCATACGGAAGGGCCGTACGGTCATACGAGATAGGGGAATATAGGGATTTTAGGTCCTAGAGGGCGTACGGGCGTACCAAAGGGTGGTACGGCCGGACGCGAGCTCGCAGGAATTTTGGTTTGTCAGTAACATCGAGTACATACGGGCATACCAAATGGGGTACGGGCGTACCGTTGCTCGCAGGAAATTGGGTTTGTCAGAAGTTTTAGGTCGGTACGGGCGTGCCAATATCCGTACGACCGTACGTGACGTTATATTGACTTTTTAAGGGTTAGAAACCTACGGTTTTTCCTTAATTCCTTCCTTATTTCTTAAGCTAAATACTCCTAAACCCTACTAAAGATCCCCCTGAGTGATTCTGAATGTCCCTAGCATCCGAGAACGTGAAATAGAAGCTAGACTAGATTAGAGACAAGATCACCGACTTAAGCTAGAAGTAGCTTGATTTTCAAGTTAGTGCTAGTTTTATGTTTTTAGCCACTACCGGCTTGTTTCTAATGCCGGGAGGCTTGAACCAAGTCTAGGCTTGTATTTCTATCTTGTATTTCATTGATTGAGGCGTGCTATGTGCATGATTATTGTTGTGATGCTTAGATTGATGCTTTCCTTGGTTAATGATGTGATGAATTGTTCAAGCTTTCGTATATATGATGAATTAATGTTAATGACATGCTGCCATGCATGAAGATGAATGGGGAGGAAAGAAAGAGAGAAAAGAAAATGTGAAATGAGGGCAGAGCTCAGCTCTGGGCATACTAGATCAATGTATGATAATGGAATTCCTTCGGGAATCATTAGATATATGACCTCCTGAGATGGGAGATGAGTCTCGAGACCTATAGTAGGATCGAGTGCAGAGCACTCTACAGTTAAATGGCCTCCTACGGGAGATGAGTATCGGTACCTATCGGGATCCAATGTGTGCGAAAGGAATGTGCACAATTACAGGAAAATAAGAGCGAATGAGAAAGAAGGATGAGGGAGAATGTTAGAAGCATTGTCATTTGCATTGCATAAGATGTTTATGATGAATTGCTGTATGTTGCATGACTATTTATATGTGTTTCTAGCACCACTGAGTTTATCTCAGCGTTTGTCATTTGATGAATGTAGGTTCAGAGCCCACGGGTGAGCGTTTAGAGAAGGATTAGAGGTCGTCAACTGAGACAGACTGATCTTGACTTGGTACGGGACTTCTGCGGTATACTCCAATCCTCTTTTGGTTGTGTAGCTAGGGTGGCAGTAGTCATGTATTTATTGTATTGCTTTTGGTGGTGTTATATACGCACTCACATATTGTATAACAGGTTTTATTTATATGAGATTCAGTATGGCCTGTTAGTATATGTTGCTTTAGTGCATGCTAAGTTTATCCTGGGTATATGTTGCGCATCGCGTTGTTTCCATCGTACGACCACCATTACGCTTAGAGACATGTCCCCATACGACGTCTACACGATGCATCCCTGGTGGTGCAGGCACTGGTCTTCTTCTGAGGGCCACTGTCTGTGTCACGGGAGCATGTCCTCCTGGGTATGGGCCGGGTGTGACATGTTAAAGTGGTATCAGAGCTATGGTTTATCTCGATGGGTTTCATGGTTATTAGTTCATACTACTGCCAGTGTCTAGAAAGCTACACTTGAGGAGTTGCTAGTCCGTACCATTGCTGACTATTAGGTTTATGTTTTGTTTATTATGTTACAGATTCAGTGTTATGACTGATAGAGTGATCATTATTGGGGAAGAAGAAGGGGGTAACTTTAATCCCCAAGAGAGTTCATCTGAGACGGGGAATGTGAGTGGAAGACAACCTCGTCAGGAGGAACATGTTGGGCCGAGTGTGAGGGCACCGCAAACAGATAGGGTTGATGCCTCCGCGGTTGATCCAATGGCAGCGCATTTTGCTCAGTTTGTGTAGTTTATGAGGGCACAGGGTCAGATGTTGCCTGTAACACCAGCACCACCTCCACCTCCGCCAGAGCCCAAAGAGGAGTATAAGCTAGATTTTAAGAAGTTGAGAGCTTATGGGGCTACAGATTTTGTTGGGACTATTGACCCATATATGGCTGAGACTTGGTTGGAAAAGATACAGAGGGTTCTGAGGCAGTTGAAGTGTCCTGAGACGGTAAAATTTGAGTACACTATCTCCTTGCTACAAGAAGATGCATATGAGTGGTGGAAGACGATTCCACAGAGCATGGTTGATCCTCCGGTGCTTACATGGGCCGATTTTCAGAGAGAGTTTCGACAGAAATATGTGCCGATGGCTTATACGGATCATAAACTACATGAATTCCTGAATCTGACTCAGGGAAACATGACTGTGGCCGAATATGAGCGAGAATTCACGAGGTTAGCCTACTATGCCACCAACATTCTGACATCTGGGAGAGAACGGTGTAAGAGGTTCAAACAGGGTTTGGATCTCCAGATTAGAGCATTGGTTCATGGTTTTAATTATGATGACTTCTCTGCTTTGATGGCCAATGCATTGAACCAGGACCGGATCTTACAAGAGAGGCAAAGGAGGCAAGAAGCGATGAGGAGACCGTTTCGAGAGCCGAGTTCTTCATCGGGATCCCCGAAGAGGGGGAGATTTAGAGGTCCCTTTGTACCATGACCGGCAGGAGTACGACCGCCTACACCTTGATGGATACACAGTGGGAGACCCACTTACTCTAGTAGCAGTGGCAGTATAGGGTCTGGATTGATGCCATGTCGCACTTGTGGCCGGACACATCACGGGGCTTGCTGGATGGGGTCAGATTTGTGTTATCGTTGTGGCCAGGCTGGGCACTATGCTAGAGAATGTCCTACCCATGACAATATCCCGGTACACACTGTATCAGAGGGTGGTTCGTATCAGCAGCAGAACCCGAATATGAGATTGGGTTCGGGTGGTTCCCAAAGTGCAGAACGAGGTAGAGGAAGAGGCAGAGGAGGCCGTGATAGTGGGAGCCAAGGAATGAGCCAGGAGTCCGTGAACCAAGCAGTTGGTATTCTTACCCAAGTATACAATTTGGTTCAACAGGATAAGCAGCATGCCTCTGATGTAGTGATCGGTAATGTTTTTATCTCTAATCATGAAGCATTAGTGTTATTTGATCCAGGTTCTTCACATTCCTATATTAATACAGAGTTTGCCCGAACACTTAAGAAGAATAGTGAGGAGTTAGGATATGAGATAGTTATGTCAAGCCCATTAGGTAAGAATGTTAGAGTGGATAGGGTGTTGAGACAGTGTCCTTTAGACATACACGGTGTGTGTTATCCCTCTGATTTAGTTGAGATGCCGTTTAGAGATTTTGATGTTATTTTGGGTATGGAGTGGTTAGTATGGTACAGAGCAGTGATGGATTGCCATCAGAAGACAATAACCCTACAACATCCAGAACAGGGAACGAAAATGATACAGGGAAAGGTGCCGTCTGTAATGGCAAGGTTGATTTCTGCAGTAACAGCACAGCGGTTGATAGCACAGGGTTGTGAAATTTACTTAGCATATGTAACAGATACCAGACAGAAGGAGATTCAGTTGTCAGACATTCCAACCGTTTGTGACTTTTCAGATGTATTTCCTGCAGAGTTACCAGAGTTGCCACCAGAACGAGAGGTTGAGTTTGAGATAGAGGTGATACCAGGTACAGAACCTATCTCTATTACACCTTATAGGATGGCTCCATTGGAATTGAGGGAGCTAAAGGTACAGTTGCAAGAACTGCTAGAGAAGGGCTTCATTAGACCGAGCATTTCGCCTTGGGGTGTGCCAGTGTTATTTATTAAGAAGAAAGATGGGACGATGCAAATGTGTGTAGATTACCGGCAGCTTAACAAGGTTGCTATTAAGAACAGGTATCCATTGCCGTGCATTGATGACTTGTTTGATCAGTTAAAAGATGCTGCAGTGTTTTCGAAGATTGATTTGAG
Source organism: Dalechampia spathulata (assembly GCA_948192965.1). NCBI lineage: Eukaryota > Viridiplantae > Streptophyta > Magnoliopsida > Malpighiales > Euphorbiaceae > Dalechampia > Dalechampia spathulata. Next base: position 3,305 of record CANYBF010006749.1, on the reverse strand, counting down.
ATCAGGGTATCATCAGCTTCGGGTTAAGGAGGGCAGTGTAGCTAAGACAGCATTTCGAACGCGTTACGGGCACTATGAATTATTGGTAATGCCGTTTGGATTAACTAACGCACCAGCATCATTTATGGCTCTAATGAATATAGTGTTTGCAGATTATTTAGATCAATTTGTAGTGGTATTCATCGATGATATCCTCGTGTATTCGAAATCAGGTGAGGAGCATGATAGACACCTGAGATTGGTATTGCAGCGGCTGCGAGAGAAGCAATTGTATGGTAAGCTTGCTAAGTGTTCATTTTGGTTGGAACAAGTAGCATTTCTAGGGCATGTGATTTCAGCAAAGGGTATCCGAGTTGATCCGGGCAAGATAGAAGCGGTTTTGAGTTGGCCGATATTGCGGAATATCAGTGAGATCTGTAGTTTTCTAGGATTGGCTGGTTATTATCATCGGTTTGTGAAAGGATTCTCCATGATGGCCTTACCATTGACAACATTGCTTCGGAAGGATGTTTCTTTTTATTAGTCTGAGGAATGTCAGCAGAGCTTTGATCGATTGAAGGACTGTTTGACACAAGCTCCAGTATTGACGTTACCCACACCGGGGAGAACTTTTATTGTTTATAGCGATGCTTCATTTAATGGTTTATGATGTGTATTGATGCAAGATAGGAAAGTGATAGCATATGTGTCACGACAGCTAAAACTGCACGAAAGGAATTACCCGACACATGATTTGGAGTTAGCAGCTATTGTGTTTGCACTGAAGATTTGGCGCCATTACTTGTATGGGGAATTATGTTACATGTACATGGATCACAAGAGCCTAAAGTATTTGGGTACACAGAAGGAACTGAATTTGAGACAACGACGGTGGTTAGAACTAATCAAGGATTATGATTGCATCATTGACTATCATCCAAGAAAGGCTAATTTGGTTGCCGATGCCTTAAGTCGTAAGTTATTTGCAGGATTAAGACAGTCCTCTGTGATGCTGGTATTGGAAATGCGACAGTTGCATGGGACATTGACAGTGCAACCTGAATGTCTCTTAGCTTAGTTACACCTGCAGGTTAAACCAGTGTTGACAGAACAGATTCAACAAAGTGCAGTGAATGATGAGGAGTATCAGAAGCAGTTGCAGAAAGTTCAGGCCGGTAAGACTACTCTTTTTAGTTTGGATAATGATAGAAACTTAAGACATGGTACCCGATTGTACATCCCTGCAGATCGAGAGTTGAAGAAGTAGATCCTAGAAGAAGTGCACGAATCTTCCTATGCTTATCATCCAGGAGGTACCAAGATGTATAGGGATCTGAAGCAATACTACTGGTGGGTTGGTATGAAGACAGAGATAGCAGATTATGTTGCTAAGTGTCTGATATGCCAGCGTATCAAGGTAGAACATCAGGTACCCGCAGGGTTATTGAGTCCGTTGCAGCTTCCAGAATGGAAGTGGGACCGTATTACAATGGATTTCATCACAGGCCTACCAATGACACAAACTAGACATGATGCAGTATGGGTAATAGTTGACAGATTAACGAAGATAGCTCATTTCTTACTTGTACGTATGGATTACAGTTTGGAACGATTAGCTAGCTTGTATATAACAGAGACTATCCGACTACATGGAGTTCCATCTTCTATTGTGTCTGATAGAGATTCGAGGTTCACATCGCATTTTTGGGGTACATTTCAATGAGCCTTGGGCACTAGAGTTCAATTTAGTACAGCTTTCCATCCCCAGACTGACGGACAGTTAGAATGTGTAATACAGATTTTAGAAGATATTCTACGAGCCTGTGTATTGGAATGGGAAGGTAGTTGGGATCACTATATTCCTTTGATTGAATTTACCTACAACAACAGTTATCAGACTAGTATTCAGATGGCACCGTATGAGGCATTATATGGACGCCGATGTCGTATGCCGTTACATTGGGATGAAGTAGGTGAACGGAGATTGATTGGTCCAGAGTTAGTGCAACAGGCAGAGGATCAAGTGCATTTGATTAAGCGTCGATTGAAAGCTGCATCCGATCACAGTAAATCATATGTGGATCTGAAACGACGGGATATAGAGTACTGTGTTGGAGATAAGGTATTTGTTAAGGTGTCTCCGTGGAAGAAAATCATGCGATTTGGTCAGAAGGGTAAGCTAAGCCCGAGATTTATTGGTCCTTATGAGATTCTTGAACGGATTGGACCATTAGCTTATCGGTTAGCATTGCCACCTGAATTGGATCGGATCCATAATGTTTTTCATGTTTCGATGTTGAGGAGGTATAGATCAGATCCTTTGCACGTCATTCCGGTTGAAACTATTGAGATATAGCCAGATTTGACTTACAGTGAGGAGACAGTACAGATTCTAGCCCGAGAGACCAAACAGTTACGGAATAAATAGATACCATTGGTCAAAGTGTTATGTAATCATCATACCGGGCAGGATGGCACATGGGAACGAGAGGCTACGATGAGAGATCAGTATCCCCACCTATTTACTAGTAAGTTAGAAGGAATTTCGGGGACAAAATTTCTTTTTAAGAGGGGAGAGTTGTTACACCCACATTAGAGACCCTAGGAGTTATGCATTTACGTGCATGTATGTGTAGATGAATGGTAGGATTGCTTTATCTCCATGTGATGTGTTTGAACATATGATGATGGTTTTATGCTTGTTCGTAATTGTGTTAGTAAGAATTCCTATGTGTGTGTTTATTGGTTTGATTGTGTGTCATCGCCTTGTTGAGGAGCGTGTCTTCTCGGTTGGATGAGGGACGGCGAGTATGTGAGGCTAGGAATGTGTTATGAAGTGTTATAGGTTTAGTATGGATGATTGAGATAGGTATAAGGAGAATGGGAGTGCCTAGAGGCATAGTATGGGATTTTAGGAAGTGGTACGGGCGTACGGAAGGGCCGTATGGTCGTACGAGACAGGGGAATACAAGGATTTTAGGTCCTGGAGGGCGTACGGGCGTACCAAAGGGTGGTACGGCCGGACGCGAGCTCGTAGGAATTTTGGTTTGTCAGTAACATCGAGTACATACAGGCGTACCAAATGGGGTACGGGCGTACCGTTGCTCGCAGGAAATTGGGTTTGTCAGAAGTTTTAGGTCGGTACGGGCGTGCCAATATCCGTACGGCTGTACGCGACGTTATATTGACTTTTTAAGGGTTAGAAACCTACGGTTTTTCCTTAATTCCTTCCTTATTTCTTAAGCTAAATACTCCTAAACCCTACCAAAGATCCCCCTGAGTGATTCTAAACGTCCTTAGCATCCGAGAACGTGAAATAGAAGCTA
>CANYBF010006194.1:0-26769 GCA_948192965.1 Dalechampia spathulata | reverse complement strand
TCATATTGCAATGAAGACATTTTAGTTTTTCTTTATCCTTTCGGTCTAACTGTTTTCTGGTTTGGAAATTATGAGCATTCTTTTGTGTCTGTGCGTACATGACCATTGCCTGTGTTGCCCCTTGTCCATTCTGAACCTCTCTCTGTTTTTCCACACATAACACCATAGAATAAGCCTTGTTTATGTTTGGAAATGGATCCATGAGCAGAATCTGATTTTTGACATTATCATATGCTTCGTTTAATCCCATAAGGAATTGCATTAGTAGATCATCATCTTCATACTTTATCATTTTCTCCTTCTGAATACAATTACATTTCGGTAAAGGACTTAGGACGTTCAGCTCGTCCCATAGTTTCTTCATTCTGGTAAAATAAACAGCTACTGACAGGTCATTCTAGTGCAGGTTACTGATACTTCTTTTCAGTTGATAAATCTGCGGTCCATTGCTACCACCAAATCTTTCTCGTAGCTCATCCCAGAGAGATTGGGCTGAAGTCACATAAATGAAGGATTCTACCAGTTCAGCTGATAAGGAATTTAAGATCCAAGAAATTACCATGGAGTCCGTTCTTCTCCATTCAGCATAAGTAACTTCTTCCTCCGTGGTGCAATAGAAGATCCATCGATGAAGTTTAGTCTGTTTTTAGCTCGAAGTGCGTGTAGTATGGAACGACTCCATGGGATATAATTAGGCCCATTCAATTTGACACTGACGAGAATCAAACCGGGTTGATCATTCTGATGCATGCGAGCGTTCGAGCCTCCGGCAAGTGTTTCTTCATCAGCTCCCGCCATGTGATTTATAGATGAAGCAGAGCTGTGACCTTCTCTGATACCATGTAAAAATACTGTATTTGTATTTGTGTATTGTTTTCTATATGTGTACATACCTAACAACAGATATTTATACCCAGCTGGTCTAACAAACTACCACTACCCCTCTGAAAATACAGCTAATACATATTACACGTATGGCTTCTGGATCTTTCTATCACAACTTTGCCGTTTTGGTCATCCTATTCCACTGTCGTTTTTATCATTTTGCAATACGTTGGCGTTTAACTTATTGGGTGTTTCCGAGGCTCCCTTGATGTCCATCTCTTCGTTTGATGCAGCTTTTACTTTTTCATTTTTTCAAAGACAGCTTCTGACTTCTGGTTTTCTCCTTCAATTTGCTTTCTTCTGAAACATCCTCGACTCCAAGTTTCCTTCTTTCTTTTAACTCTAAATCCGATTCTGAATCCGACATTCTTTCATCAAGCATTTATTATTTATTATTTTTTTACTATTGCATATATATGTAAATATATAAATACCATATAATATATGATACATAAATATATACTATGTATACTACAAATATATATGATATATGCTATAAATATATACTATATATATCATATATACTTGTATATACTAATAATAAAATTATTTTGATAACCCTAAGTAAATTAAATTAATTTATTTGTTGATTAATTGAGTTAGATGATTATTAATATATTATCCAATAAAGAAAAATCTAGAAATAATAATGAAGAGATGTGCCAATTCAGGAAATGATGGAACTGTTTTTGAACATACTAGTTCAGAAAATGGAGCTTTATCCATTTAGGGAAGAATGAATGATTATATAAATAACAAATGAAAATAATGAATTAAGAATGAATAATCATCAATCAAAAAAATTACTCTAATCAAATTATAATTTATAGTATTTATTTTCTTCACACAACTATTGTTTTATTTTTTTATAACATAGTTCTTATTTTTGACCTTAATTCTCTAATTTACTTGATTAGGAATCAGAAGGTGTAAGAATTTGAAAACACTTAAATTTTCTAATACACTTGTAATTATAAAGAAAAAAATGTGATCAATACTATATATCATGGCATATATTATTTACTTATATTTACCATAAAATAAACCAAACAAAAAATATAATAAAAATAAAAAACACAATTAAATTATATAATAAATATTTAAAACAATAAAATAAAAATAAATTAGATTTGAAAATAAAGAGGGGATGAGAAGGAGTAAGAGGAGGAGAAGAAAAAGAAGATAATGAAGAAGAAGCAACAATAATAAATAGATGAAGATGATGAAAAAATAAAAGCAAAGGAAGAAACAATTTGTTAAATGGTAAATTTATATTTTTTAAAGGGAATTTTAGAGATTATAAAAGTTATTTTGTCAAAAAATGATAAAATTTTAAAGTATAATATTAGATGATATTTTTTTTTAATTTTAAATTTATAATATGATAAATTATTAATTGACCTAAACAAAAAATTGAAGACCTAAACCTAAATTATCAAATCAGTTAACTATTAATTTTGAGTTTTTTCATTGATTTTGATCTAATTTTTGGTTCGATCAGAGTTTTTTTGAATAGACAATGTATATTAAATTATGTATTATCTTGCCAGTGTCACGGGAAGGAAATCTTTCCAGCATTTATCTGATTAAATATATTGACAAGACAAAGTGTATGTCTACATTTTTTTTCTGAAGGCCGTGACTTACCAACAACAGGAAGGGAAGATATTCCACCACCTTCTCGGATCCGAGAAAGGAACAGAAAACCTAAGCCAATTTTAGGAAGTGTAGAGCCACAGCATTTGCCAAAAATTCCAAATCAACAGTCAAGACTACAGAACCATCCAGAGTGTACCTCTCAAGTGCCAATGTTGGGAGCTGGAGTCGATACCGGTGGACCATACGAGTATCTCCATTCACTGCAGGCCGAGCACTTGTCCAACGGTACAGTGTTCTCTAACGTACAGAACTTGCAGGACCAGGTTTTGTATTTACTACTTGCATCTTTGGGCTTTTCCGTGTAACAAAGATTGCAGATGGGAGCTAATGGCTGTCAATGACCCAGAAGATGTGGAAACACTTGCGTCAGACATAATGTTCTTCCAGCTTACAGGCATAATGAACTTGAATGGAACCAAAAGTAGGATAACGTGGATTTGCAAGCAGAAAACCAAAGGCAAAAATATAACAAACCAATAAAGCGAAAACAATGACAGTAAACACTTAAAAAATTATGGTTGTAACCTTTAAATCTATGATGAGGAAATCTCCGAGTCTTGTGTTTGGTATGAAGCTCTACGCTCATTCTCAAGCAACTTTACAGTTCTTAACAATAATACAATTTTTATGTAGAAAGCAGAATTTGAAAAAAAAAAAGTCAGAGAGAAGACAAAGACTGACTCAGATTCAAACTCCAAATCCATGCGTATGCCTAAGTGTGTAGAACATATAATGCAACTCAGAATGCAACCTCGAATGAAGCATGTTGTATATACAAATGAACATACAGCCAGAAAACAAGCACATGAAAATGAAATCCTGTCGCTAAATTAATTTAATAAAGGAAATTGCAAAGATCACTTACTGGATTCAATAATGTGCAAGCTCCACACTCCCACATAGCAGACTTCTCCTTGTTATGTGTTCGGTCATGATTAGCATTTGATCCAAGAGATGAACCGCCAGTTAAATCAACAAAAGCAGAATCAGAAGATGGACTTTTATATGAATCTGGAATTCTCTTTTTTCGCTCGGTGTCATGATCAAGACTTGACTCAGTAGTTGAAAGATCAGCGGATAAATCCACAATATACTCTGAGTGGTCATTAGAAGATTGAAAATCTGTACTTGTACTTGATTCACGAACTCTTTTTCTACAATTATCTGGCCTTGAACTTCCTGCAGATTGCCTTATATCTACCAGGTCTTTTCCACCATCACAACAACCATCTCCATCCTCAAAAGCAACAGCAGAATGTGAACCGCACCAAGTTTCATCCTGTAATCTCCTTTCTGCAGCCATTGCTGCAGCATGTATCGGACTAAGTGCCCTCATAATGGTACTATCACCACCAAGTCGTTTAGGTCCGCATGGTAGTATTGATCCCAACTTAGCTCTCTTTTCTGCTGCATCTAAGGCACTTTTACGCAAAGATGAAAGAGGAGGTTGCCTGGAAAAGCCACCCAAACGCCTCCCAGGCATATCAAAACCCTCCCCAGTGCCAGATATTCCCTTGGAAAGCAGCTCCTCACATTCCTATGAAAGTCAACAAAAACACAAATAGGCACATCCATCTGAATCAGTCACTAAAAATGAATAGAACCTCAGGAAGAAGGAATATTATTGATGAAAAAACATAACCTTTCTCAACTCATCCCAAAGCTTATAGAAATTGGCATTGTGAGGACCATGAACATTATGACACAATTCATGAAGCATAGTATCCAAAACCATATCAAATGGAAAGAAATCCCAATCTCTATTTGGTCTACGAAGCCTCAATTTAACATGCACTCCGCCTCCTACATTCAACCCCAGCAGCGCTGGATTCTTTGGACTGCAAAAACAAGTTCCATTTCCATAAACGTGAAAAGACTACCATCGGTCATCAATCAATTCAAATTTATGAAATAAACACATACGCAATAAAATCGTTTCAGTTTTACACATTATACACTTCAATAAACAGTAGATTTAAAGATTACAACATCACAGTAAGTGAACAAATGGAAAAGAACAAACTTTGAAATTCAAATTTGAAAAAAGGAAAGTTATGTAAGATGTTGGAAAAAATCGAACTTTCACATAAATAGTACAAAAGAATCAAACTTTACAACTAAATAATCAATATCCAGAAAAACAAAATCTAAAAACCTATGAATTACCAGAATTCAGAAAGGACTTTAACACGCCATTTGTGTTTACGCATGATGGGCTGGACTTGTTTTGCAATTCTTTCAAGCATTGTTTTAGCTTCTTCCTGCCCTGGTTTTTTAAGGGCTTTGATTTCCCATACCTTGTTCAAATCTCCTACATTCATTTTCCCCCTTTCTTCTCAATTCAAAACCTACCAATAACACACTGAGAATAATTAAAATGAGACCACCTTTCACCTTCAGTGTGCTTTGCTGTTATTAATTGAAGAACACGAAAACATTAACTGGAATTGATCGTTCAAAATTGGGGAATCATAAAGAAGAGGGAAAACGCTAAAACGAAAAGAAAACAAAAGACAGGAGGAAAATGTTGACGGGATTTTGAATGTACCAATAAAATGGGAATGTTTAGCTCCAACGAAATGGCGAATGTTTCTTGTGCTTGGAAACGAAGATTCGTGGAATTTCAAAAGATATTTGGGAAAAGATTGGGTCGGTTAAAATTAGGCTGATTGACATTTTTGGTGTAGAAATTTCTTTATCTGATGTGTCAGTAAAGGTATTTGTACAAAAGTCAAAATATATAATATTTATATATTTATAAAAATAATTCAGTTTTTATAAAATTTTTAATTTTTACCCTTGAAATAACTTTTAGATCCATTATGTTCAAAATTAAGTTTTTAATTCTGATTTTGAAAAATCCAAAAAGATAGGAAATTAAAAATTCCTAGAAATAGTATTTTCAAGTACTATTTGGATTAAAATAAGTTTTCATGGGTGGTTACACCGAAAATTCAGATTCTAGTAATCCAACTGGATTAACATCATTTGGGAATATTCAAAATGAAGTAAATTAATTATTAGAAAAATTTTTAACTGGAGATTCACCAGAACAAAGAGACGCACTAGCTAGTGAAATAGGAAAACTAGTAAATGAAAGGCTAGATGCAATTGAACGAGTGAAATCTTTAAAAGCTCCAAAAAGATCATTAACCGAAAAGAAATTTTGAAATTGAGAAAAGAAAAAATGGTTCCCTTCATTTCAGATCCCATAGTTAAGGTAGCCAATACGGAAAGTAGCAATCTGGCTCAAGATCTTAAAAAGTCCCTAGGACTCATAAAAGAAGCTCCTTTGCACATAGATGATAACGAACTTCTATCTACGAAAAAAGCAATGTACAAGTCTAACTATCCTCATAGGACCAAAGAAGAGTTTATGCCTCGAGATAACCCTCTTAGGCCTGTAATAAGCCCAACAACCTTTTTAATCCTTGATTATGAGAAACATGCTTTAGAAAAAATGATAAATGGATTACAATGATTAAGTTCATAATTAAGTCAGGATCATACACCCCAGCAGGTGCTTACGAATTATGTACGGCCACTATGATAGGAAATGCCCAAAAATATTGGGAATCACTACTAGCTCATACATCCATTAAAGAAGAGATTGAAAAAGAAATAATAACAGATGGAATGTTAGCTATAGTAGTAGATGCTTTAAAGAGAAAGTTTTGTGGTTTTTCTTTATCAACACAATCAGTAGAAAAAGAATACACTCATGAAATTGCAAATATGTGATATGTGTTTCTTTGACAATTTTGCTTATGAATTTCAAAAGTACTATTACAATCTTGATTTAGCTTCTTAGAATTATATGGTAGAATTGTTTTATGCTAAATTGCCTGAACCATGGCCTGAAGTAGCAAAAACAGCTTTTCAATTGCTCATAAAAGAAGATAAGGATGTAAGTAGTCTAGGTGGATGAATCCAAGCAGTTAGGTATGCCATGAGAAAGGCATGTACTGAACTCCAAGTAAGACAAGATGCAAAACATCTTCCTTACTTAAATAAGAGTTGTTGTTCTCAGATTGAGTATATTCTTGGTAGATACAGATGTTCTTCAGGACTAGAATAGAAACCTAGAACAGGATATTCTTCTAGGAAAAAATTCAAAGGATACAAGAAAAGAAAAATATTGAAAAAAGATAGAGAGGTTAGAAAAAGTTTTAATAGACCCTCTAGGTTTATTAAAAGAAGAACAACCCTTAAGGATAAAGAAAGAATATAAGCATTCAAGAAAAAAAAAAGGAAGATAACCTAAATGTCCAAAAGGAAAACCTTTGAGCAACTGTAATTGTTGCTGGATATGTGGTGCAAGAAACCATAAGGCAGATACATGCCTACATAAAAATAAAAGAAAAGAAAATCTTCGGAGAATATTCTTTGAAGATGAGAGTGTAGTGTACGAACCAATAGACGAAGAAGATTTATCTGATGTAGACTCTGAAATAGATTCAATCTATGAAGTGATATTAGAATACAAAACTGATAATGATGAATTTGATTTATGGCAAGCACAAATATTCATGATGAATTCAGAAGAAGCTGTCATAGATGAAGAGCTAATCCCATTGGATAATGCTCTGGTACATGAAGAATCTTTTCAGTACGAAAATCCATCCAAAAGTTGTTTGGAATGGAAACTGCTTAAGGTAGACATCAATATTATTTATAGCAAGTCTAGATTTAATTTTAAATCTGTTGTAGATGTCTCCCAGAGTGAGTCAACAACTCAGGTTTCTAGTACATAATTAGAAACGTTGGATATCCCCTTTATCAATCTCATAAAAATCAAAGAGATGATAAATAAGGCAAAAGGAGAGTACAAGTACATTCATGTAGGCCTAGTCTAAGTAGGATTAATTCCTTTGTTTAATCTCCCAACGAATAGTCCAATGATAGCAGCTATTCTAGATAAAAGATGGAAAGAATTCAAAGATCAACTGATATCAAGAGTACAGACCAATTTAGCAAATGGTCCTGTTTGGTTTCAAAGCCATCCAAATTATCTTATAGCTTTAAGCGATATAATATTAGGAAACTCTTTAACTTTAATGATAAAGTCAAACAGGATGAATAAGATGAGTTCCCAAGCCAAATACTTGGTGTATCACACTAGGATTATTTTTAGGTTAATCAATTCAATTAATCTTGGAGTGAAAAACATGTCCAAGATAATAGAATTATTCGAAGAAGGTTCAGACAACTATAAGCAGTTTCATAGAAGAGAAATCAATCCTGTCGAGCTTAGCTGGCTCAAGAGTTGGGTATTAACTGAACCAATTGAAACTTTTAGAGCTATAAGATCTTCTCAAATTTCATAAAAGGGTAAAAACATTATCCTTAGTTTAGACGAGCCTATGAGAGCTTTTACAATCTTTGATCCTCAACTTAGAAGCTACCTTTCAAGAAGTCCATCTTTAAGACATGACTTTAGAAACTTCTCATATGAGCAAACTCCAAGGAGGTCAATTGACATACTTAGGAGAACCATCTATGACACTTTGTCAATAGAAATTCATGAGGAACCTTTAATAAGAAAAGCAAGACAAAATCAGGAAAGAACTTCTAGAACACAAGAAGAGGATGGTCAATCATCTGACAATAAGAAGATTATCAGATACAAAGAAATTACTATTCCTATATTTGCAGAAGATGATGATGATCAAGAACATATCAGGGCAATGAGACAAGTCCCTATAATCCCTGAGGTTGTAAGAGAAATACAAAAAATTTCTTCACAATGCTCTATTTCTTTTAATGAGGTTTGGAAACTGGTGTCTCCCAAACCAGTAGTATCTCAAAAAATCTTTAGCCTAGAAGAAACAAATTTGAGCACATATATTAAAATCATTTTTAAATTCCTAGGCTATTATGATTACCCTTTGGATGCGTTAATAGACACAGGAGCAACAATCAGTAATGCAAGGCCTAATGCATTACCTGATGATTGGTGGCATCAATTAGCCAAACCGAAAGCAAGTACAAAGGTTTTATGGACTTGCTAATTATACTCGACAGTTTGTTAAAAATCTATCCAAATACTTAGGTAGAATTTCAAAGAAAACTTGTGATAAAACACCTTGGTATTGGGATGATGAGGATACCCAAGCAATAAGAGAGGTAAAAGAAAGAATGAGAAATTTGCCATGTCTAGAATTGCCCTCAGATGTAGATGAGTTAGTTTTAGAAACAGATGCTTTAGATAGTAATTGGGGTGCAGTCCTTAAGATTAAGGGTCGTAAACCTGAACCTATTTGTAAGTACTGGTCTGAAACTTTTAAGGGTGCAGAAATGAATTATCCAATTCATGAAAAAGAAACACTTGCTACAAAAAATGGTATAAAAGCTTTTTATATCTTTTTAACTCCTAAAAAGTTCATTCTAAGGATAAATTCAACTTATGTAAAAAGATTTATGAGTTTGAACTTTAAAGAGGCTAGGTAAACTAGACTTTTATGATTACAAGAATGGTTTGGTTATTACAAGTTTGATATTGAATATATTCCTTCTGAGGAAAATGTAATAGCTGACTCTCTTTCTCGTTAACTTATTAATATTGTAGATGGATCCTGCTACAAAAAACAAGTTGTGTTGGATATGTAAGGAATAAGGGCATACAAGGAAGCAATGCCCATCCAAAAGAAAGAAAACTGAGAGCACAGGCTTTGAGACTGAAAGCTCTGGTCCTTCAAGGACGGTAAAAAAGGCAAGGATTACAATAAATAGTCTTTGCTGGCATTGCAAGCACATAGGATATTGGTCTTTAATGTGTCCACTAAAAATAGCAGATGATCAGTTGGTGAAATGGATAGAAGAATTGAAAGCCAATGGAATTAACAGATGGCTGGCCTTGAGACTTGAAAAAAGGTGAAAGAAGAATTTTCAAGAAGCACAAGCTCGAAAAGATAAGCAGGTTTGGAGAGAGCCCGACTTTGGTGACAGCAATCCCAATGTAACATTTAGATATCCAAGAATGGATGAATCACTATATGAGGATGATCTTCTGGATGAAGAGGAGGCCCCTCTTGAAAAAGAAGATGTAACAGGGTTACTTGGAGAGCCATCAAGGAAGTATGACTATAAAGTGAAGTTCTCAAAACCTTCATATTATAATACTTCTCTGGAGAAGGTAGAACCATGTGGAAGGAAAGATGAACAAGGCAGAGAATGGAATGAGTCTGTATCAAAACAGAAAATGGAAGTTTCTGATCTCAAAGGAGATGGGGCTAGAAAAGCCTAGAAGAATTGAGAACTCTCTCAAGAAGGGTTCTGGTTATATTCAAAGTGTTATAAAGAGGCAGCTAAGATGAATAAAGCTTGAAAAGAAGCTTGGCCTCTACATAAGAGGTGAAGAAAAAATGATGAACAAGAGGTAAGAAAGAAAAGAGCTCTTACAGAAGATAGAGTGCTACATGCCAAGGGATATAAGGGAGGCAATTAACAACAAGATTACTGACTTAGTGGAGAACCTACTCAAAGTCAACACATCACTGTATCCTTACATTCATGATCAACCAGTTGGTCTCAGTTTACAGGTGGAAACTAAAAAAGAGTCAGAAAGCATACCTCTGGTAGATGTTGGATTGGTTAGTGTTCTGGAATTGCCTGGCATTATTAGATTGGCATTATAAAAGTTAAAGCTTGATTACAGACTAATTACTTTTTTGATAACCAGCACTTTAATGGAAAATGAAGAAGACGGAATGCCTAGATGTCCATATCAAATCTAGGAGGTACATCAGAGTTCTTGTTATGAAATGGTGAAACCTCAAAGAATTGATAGAGAAAGCATGGAGAAAAAATGGAAATAGCAGAAAGGCATAATATGGGACTTCAACAAAGCTATTCTTATTGAAAGTTTTGAAATAATTCTGGAAAAGATAGCTTATGATCATGATTAGTTAATTTTAGGAGATACAAGGATGTTCGTGTCTATGCCAAGGAATAGTTTACCAAGTTCAGTTGCTCAAGATTGAGAATTCAAAGTAGGAAGACAAAGAGCAATAGATCTGTGGCATAAACTCAAATAAAAATATCTAAGCTTGAACTTTCAAACTAAAATGTTTGGACAATGGGTCAGGATCAATGGAGAAATGCATCATTAAAAAGAAATTCAAAAAATAAGGCTGGAGGAAGAAGAAGACCTAGAAAAAGATGAAAGACCCACACGAAATTGACATGCAAGCTGTCATGCATGATGCCTACTATAAGCAGGTGGCCAAGTGTCATGAGTTAGATAAGAGGGAATCTTATCTCTACTGACAGAGGTAACCCTTCTTATTTGTCTAATAGCAATTATATTTTTATCATATGAGTAGGTGTACTGACTAGCAGACATCAGTGTGTGATTACTTTTAACTATGTGCATGTGATAAATATGTAAAGCTGGCTAACAGTTTGAAGGCACCAGCTGTATCACTTTTTATTTTCGTTAGTTTGTAAAAATAATAGAGATTCCTGACATAAAGGAATCTAGTGTTAGTGTATGCTTTAGAGTATTATGTTTCATTGTAATTTGATATTGAACCATTTATCAATAAAAGGCATCATTCATTATTCAGTTTACTCAATAAGTTATTAACTAAATAATGAATTCTAAGATATTGGAACAGTACAAAGGAATTCATAAAGAAGTTTATGAAATAAGATTCTTATTGTATGCAAATGTTCAATATCTAAATTATCCCTGATCAATGTATTAATAAGAATGGATATTATGGATGCGGTTAAGATCAATATATGTTACACTTCTTTTAGGGATAATTCTCATTCATCATGATAAGAGTTGGCTAAAGTGAACATGTGGATGAGAAATAAGAGGCTGTCTCATTGGAGGCCTTGTCGGTGAGATTTCATATGGATGATTGATCTATGTCTGTGAAGTATATCTCACTCATATCAGTAGTGCAAGTATCCTTAAGACTTGAGATAATAAGGTTATCTTAATTATGGATCATTATGTTTTGACTTCTATGTTTTATTCCTCCATAGGAGGCATTCATAACTTAGAGGTTGGATATAATGTGAAGTAATTGAAGGTATTTGTTTATCAATAAAGGATTCATCACTCTAGATCAACTATAGTGGTTTATCTCATTGATTCATGTAATATTCTTTATTCAGGAATCTCTTGCCAGAGTAAAATGCCTATTAATGATTGAGTTTCATAAGGGCATTTTAGGAATAAAGATTATGGTACATGAAACATCAAATTTAGGGCATGCTCTAACATACTTGATCATGCATTGAGTTGACATTAATCCATACTCAAATCTAAATGAGATAAAGGATGGTGAAATGAGTTTATTGCATGAAATTTGATGTAGAAGGGTTGTAATCAAACTAATGACCTCTTGGCATTTGGGTAGTCATGATGTGTGACTAGACACCGCTTATGATGTACATATGATGTTATTAAATGAAGTTTAATAATATATTCATTTGTTGCCAACATGTCAAGAACCCAAAAGGTCACACACTAAAAGTAAGAAAATGATAATCATGAGTGGATATTGGTGAAATAATATTTTATGGTTATTAGATAACTAGAATTTTTCATGTTCATTAAAAAGAGCATGAAAAAATCTTTGATTCAATACCAAGATCACTGAAATATGATGAGTAGAACTCAAGATACAAGTGATTTAAGATGACATGTTCTACATGCATGGTATATACGGGATTTTGACGGAATTAATTGACTTAATAGTCAAAATGTAATTGTCACATGAATTATTCATGTATGATGAATTAAGTGGAAGTGCACATGATTGACATGTGCTTTTGGAAGGAAATTTAAGTCAATCACAGGCCAGAAGCATGTGACATGCACGTGACTTGACTTATTATAACCCTAAACCTAATTAGGGTTACATATGATGTTTTGGTGAAAACAAAAGAGAGACAGAAGCAAAATTTTGGCTGCCTCCTTCCTCCTTCTACTTTCCAGAATTTCAAAGCTCAAGAACAAGGAAAACAATTTGGTTTTGATAGAAAATTAAGGAGAAAAACTGAATTCAATCACCATTCTTCATCCATGCTCTTTACATTTTATTTTACTAGTCTCTAAACAAAACTAGTAATTTGATTACTGATCATTTTCTTAACTTGTGTGGATAATTTGGAGATCCTCTATCCTTGGGGATTGAAAAGTTTGCTACAACTTTTTAGAAGGCAAAAGAAAGAAGGAGATTGGCTTAAAAGTAAGTTTTTCACTCTTCTTATATCTATCTAATTTTCTCTGTATGTGATATTTTCTATGTATAGAATTGCAAGATCCATTGTAAAAAGTGAATTTTAAAAGTTTTAAATTATATCTTCCGTTGCTAATCATGTTTTAATAAACCAACACCAATCCTTATGAATCATTGTCATCATAACTACACAAGACGTCATTATACATGTTACACATCCATACTAAGTCATTTTAGGTAGCTTCAAAGCACAAAAGCATGCAATATGTCAAGGCACAAATAACATCTCTATAATAAGCCTAAATACTGCTTTATATATGAAATTTAGCATCCTCATACCCTAAACCTTCATGAATTGACCTCAAAACACACATACAACATCTTAACATCTAAATCAAGCATACCATACCATAAACTAGGCAGCCATATGCATACATACACCCATATACATAAAAGCTGAATGCTTCCATCTTAGAGATCTATGTAGATTTTCATGCATAACTCCATTTCTACACCTCTAAAACATACCATTCAATCATCAAATCATACATAAGACACTATTCCATCAAAAGCTCATCCCACCATTCCATCAAAATCTCATCCTAACAGCCATGAATAGTATATATACATACCTAAGGTAGCAAATAAAACATCATAAAACATGAGCCACTTCAAATCGTAGCTTCCATAATAACCAACAAACCAATTCGGCTTCTTTATAACCATTCACCATCAAATTCAAAAACAACTTCACACAATCAAGAACTCACATCTCCACAAATTCAACCATGGATTTCCACATAACAATCACAAGAAAAGCAACATAAGAGAAGAAATATGCACTAAAAGAGAAATGAAGGCAGCAAACTAACTTAGAACATGCTTTCACATACCTTGATCATCAAACCCTTAAGTCTCACGGTTTCAAACATAAAAAGAGAGGAAGAAAGAGGAAGAATTATGATACTTAGAGTTTTTTGAAAACAATAAAATTGATTTTCACTTAATAAAGGAGAAGAAATGAAGAAATACATGTATGAGCCTACCAAATTTGACTTTCTTCACCTAAACCAATCAAGTGTCACCACATTGCATATCTTGCTATACTAATACATATACATACTCATACATGTACATACATATGACATACTCACTTATTAAGCATAAAACCATTATTCCACATTGTATTCATAATGGCTATAAGCCTTAATCATTAAAGCAACATTCCATGAAATCACAAATACGTAATATATGTACAAATTAATACTTAATATATATACCAATCCATAATATGCATGTATACCTCAATCTAATTACACATAGAAATATGTAAACTAA
The DNA here is from genome assembly GCA_948192965.1 of Dalechampia spathulata. NCBI lineage: Eukaryota > Viridiplantae > Streptophyta > Magnoliopsida > Malpighiales > Euphorbiaceae > Dalechampia > Dalechampia spathulata. The sequence goes on along the minus strand of CANYBF010006194.1, from coordinate 12,688 downwards.
GAATTCATTAAGCATTCATCATAATCACCATCTTACATAACATGAAAGGCATGTTCCCCAAATACCTCATTTAAGCATATTAGACACTTTCTATGTAACATTTACCTTTAGAATGTTTTTCATTCATCAACTTTGCATAATTTCTCATCATTAAACATTCATTTTCCATTTCATACCATAATTCCATTTAAAAGCATGCTTTATTCATTCCATCACACATATGATCAATACACTAAAATATGCTAAGTGTGTGGATATGACATCAACCTTAAGAATATCTTTAGTTTTAACTGAAAGTTTCAATTTAATGAGTTGTAAATTAAAAAAAATTATGCGGTAATAAAATAGCATTCACGAGACCATTCCCATCTAAGGTATTGAAAACAAAAACATTTTCAAATTAGCTAAGAATAAAAGAAACAGTGTTAAAAACTTACAATCATTTGGTTCTTTTGATTGATTTTATTTATAAAACAAACACTACAAACTTAAAAACTAATAGGTAACAAGTTAATCTTAAATTAAAACAGGAATGACTAGAGACTAACCAATACTAAATGCTAACAATAACTACCAAATAACACTGATAGAATATAAAACTAGCATGCGTTAAAACTATAGTGGAATGAGACATCTCGCATTACCTTTAAAACCTTAGGAACCATCAAATGTTATTGCTTATAATTTTTGACAATAATACCCAGTAAGGCAAAGTAAGAAAGTCAGCATCTTAACCCACCACAAATGGTAGCAGATTGAATTAACGGATGCATTAGAGTCACATGCTTTACCTAGAACTGAAATTATTGCCCAATTTTTGACCATTTATAATATGGAAATGAAGTCATGAAAAAACTTAATTATAAACCTAGATTCACCAGCCTAACTTGGCATATTCACATAAGCAAGAACCAATTAATGCTAAGATTTTAACCCAAAACCTGAGGTACTTAAAACCATACGTTACAAGCATGAGTGTAATACATCTGAATCCTGTTAACCAAATATACGTACAAAATACTGAGAATGTTAGTAGAAAATAGAATTAAGACAAAACAACAGGATAAAAATGATAGTAAACTGCATTATCAAAGATTGTATTCTATAACACACTTATAGGACAAACAACAAATTTCACATGATAATTCAAACTTAAAAGACAATTTGGGAGCTCTACTTACAAAAGTATAATATAGCACTAAATGAGCAAGTTGAGCAATGATTCTTAACATAATAAAATAATTTCTAAAATGAAAAAACCCACCAACACATCTATAGAAACTGAACTGAAGCTGCATATTCATCCAAAACAAAGATAACAAATCTGCTATAATAACTAGGATTCTACTACTAAAGACACTTGATAGAATTCTTAAGAAAATTGACTGAGCCAATCAATTGGGAAAGTTGAAGAACACTTAAGAATAATAAACAAAAGCCATAATCAAGAACAAAAATTAACTTGTAGCAGAAATAACCACCTAAAAATAATAAATTAATATAGCACAAAGACTAATGCAAAGACCAACAAACTACTTAAACCATGTTCAACATAAAATCTGAAGATGTTAACTAAACACCATCATATACAAATTAAGTCCAATAAGTAACAAACATTATATTATACAGTAAGAATTTGCTAGCATGAAAACATTAATAAAAGACCAAACCAACCCAAATAAGCAAACAAAAAAATGAAAATAGGGCAGTCGATCACACATAATATGTCATTCTATATAGTTAATGATTAAACACTAGACTTCTCAAAACCATGCACCTAATGAGGGTAGAATACTTAATAATTTATTTCAAGGATTGAGGTTTGAGCCATCATAAAGAAATAGGAAACTACATCAAAATGAGCTAAAATATTCCAACGTTGATCACACATAGCGCTTATTCCACATGAACATGACATGCATTCTAATGACAGCCAATAGTGATTAATTCAATCCAAATAAATGCATAAGTCAAACAACTTGTGTAAAGAAAGCCCAATCTTATGAGTTGATAAAATTTATATGAGCTTGAGCATGTTCATTGACTTAAGCTGTGCATAAAAATAGAAAAGAAAAAGAACGGAAACCGCATACCACCAAAGATGAAAATAGAAAAAAAGAAAAACACATACTATATTGTAATGTTAGAAATTATGTAGTCAACAGACACATTGATTTTCAAGCACTGCAAACTAGACGATAAATAACAACTACATTACATGAAGAAACAAAGCTACATGCACATAAGAAAAATTCTTGATTCTTAACAACGCACTGAGAAGAAGGACTATATCTAAATTAAAAGACAACTAAAAGACCACAAATAACTAAGGAATTCTTAAGCAAAAGAAATATGGCCACTACTAAGAATAAAAATTTATGAGAACTTACATGTTAATGTAAAACCATAAACTGAAACAAACTTGTGACTTAGATTATCTACGAAACTTACTTGAGAAAACATTTCAAACAAAGGAACCTAATGACATAAAACACATTTATAAGCTTAATAACTAAAATATGATATGAATCAAAGCAAAACCTGATGGCGTATCCAAATTTAATAACTACAAAGAAAATTATAAAAACAAATAAGACATACACATCAAAAGATAAATTGTAAAGAATAATCAATTGTTTAAAAATCTTTAAATAAATTCAAACCAACTATAACAACTACAACTAAATTAAAACTCAAATTTAACTATTAATAACTAAGCATAAATCTTCATACCTCAACTGGATAAACTAGAAAATTAGCATAAAGAAATTACATATTACATTTGAAGTTAACACACCACTATTCATATGTGTAACATGGTCTAAATAACATAAAATACACAAACTCTATGAACTCATGATAAAACACACTTGAATTAACAATGGACCAAAATTACTAAAAGAATAATTCAGTAGTTAGCCAAATTACTAGGATAATAGCATTTAAAATCTAAGTAAAAATTTCTTTGTCAAGAAACCAAAATTTAACTGCTCAATAAATTTGCCTAAGATTTAAAAACTCGAAGCATGATAAAATCTTATTGAAGATAAAATCCAAAAACAAAACAAAAAATTTAAACTTTAACAAACCTAACCTTAACTAAATCCTAAGGAATCCCAAAACAAATAAAACTTCAAAAAATTTTAAAATCTACCAAAAATATAGAACCAAAACTATGCAAAAATGAGAAATCCAGAGCTAAAACTTGGAAAACTAAACAACAGGAGAAGCTAACTGCTAACATATTTCAACTATAAAGAAAAACACATTATTGCATTGAAATTTGAACCAAAAAATTGAAGTAAATAGGATCAAACTTCCAAGCCTAAAAGTCATGCTTTTGGACCATAAACAATTCAGAAAATAGATAGAATGAACACAACAATAGTAGAGGTAACTAGTATTTGACTATTAGCAAGAAATGGGTCCCAATACTTTAACCAAAAACTTCAAACAGTCAAAATAAAAGAATTATAATCCACCTTTAACGGTATCATAAAATAACTAAAAAATTTACGTACATAATAAAACTAATGAAACACATACAAAATAAAATAAAATAAACTCTACAACATATAAGATACTAGAGAATGAAAATGATCCAGGTAACTAAATCTCAACGATATTAGTATTAATACAACACATTCAAGTAAAAGACTTACCTTACCTCATGCTAAGTGTCTAGAATTTAAAAAATTGAATTTAAATCTTAAAGACCCTTAAGTATGATCAAATTTAATAGAAATACAAATAAAACCAGTAAATAAAATAGAATAATTCAAACCTTAAATATCCTAATCTTGACTAAAACATGAAGTATTTTCAAACTTAAGTTAAAAATAAGATAACATTTAAATATAAGAAATAAAAACATCAAGAATACTTTAAAACCAACACTATGAGAATTCACGAAACTTGGGATTAAAATGCAAAACAACAATGTATAACCTAAAATACAACCAAACCTTAAGGAAATTTAAAACTGAATCATAAACACTGAAACTTTTGCAACCACATAATTTAAATAGTAATTGAATAAACTTAAAGATCCAAGGGGGAAATATTGACACATTAACAAACTTGGTTTTGATTAAACTTTAGGGAAATTTAAAACCCACACCTAACCAAACTTAAGGAATTTGAGAAAACATGAAAAATAAGAAAACCAACACAAAAATGAACACATCACTTAGACCTAACCTTTATAAGACCAGTGACACATAGTCTTAAAAACCTAAATACACACATTAAGACCTTACTAAATCTTAAAAAACTCATTGTTCTTCAAACTAAGTTCTAAACCTTGGACCTTAATTGCCATGATCCTACCGTTATAATTTGAGGGTATATCTCATATTCCATATTATTCTCTTACTTTATCTTACCATTTATGATGATTTCTTTTAGCCATGGCATCCATTTCATCTCCTCCAACCAAAACCATAGTTACTCTATTGACTCAACCTCAACCTGATGTCAACCAACCTCTACAAGTAACCCCCAGACTTGTGATGCAAAGCTTAATGTGTAATGGTAGATTTACAACTTGCTACAATACTTGCTTTAGGTACCTAAACAAACTTTTCAGATTTCCAAGCAGCACCTTCCCCTTATTAAACCTGAACAAGTAGGTTCTTTTAATGTACAAATTCAAGACCTAACTTTACTTTGCTTAAGATTGAAATAACAAATTGAGTGAATAAATTTTATGGCAAGCAGACCATGAAACACCATCACCTCATCAAATTCTCTTTACTTGACCCTCCACCTCTATCTAGTATCACCTTTGTGTAAGTATAGATTCCATTATTGTTTTACCTCTATTATGTACCTATTATGTGTTATCTTTAACATTTATCCATTTAATATTTTAAGATAGGCGAGGACTTCTTAACTCTGTCCTATATAGCTAATAACCGTAGACTCAACATTGGTCCTTTCCCTCATTCCAACCAGTTAAACGTCTATATCCCTATGTAGTTGCCTCTCTTAGGGACATGCTTCAGTAAGATGCATTCTATTAAAAAACCATGGCCACACTCAAGCAAAGAATGGCTATAATGGATTGCTAGACTGAAGCCATGATATGCCCATGTCTGGATAAGAATGGGGATAATGGAACTAGTGGACTTGTCTACCCATCCTATGAAGTTAGAAGAGGATTTAGTAGAGGCCCTACTTCACTTGTGGAATTCAAATATTAATTCCTTTTTATTCACCTTCGGGTATGCTTCCATAACTCTGAAGGATGTATTGATGATTATTGGTCTACCCCCTTTAGGGGATGAATGTTTTGCTTTAATTGACCCTACTTCCCTAGACTTGCTAAGTATAATAATCAAGTCCATAGAGGACACATCATATTCTTCGATGATAAGATTGAGATTGTCCAAGAGTGGTCCACCCACCATTAAGGAGCACACTTACTTCTTGTGGATTCTATTATGCAAGTACATTTGCCTCACATTATTATCTTTATCCTTCCTGTTGTTTGGTATCATTAATCCAATGTACTTCTATGATAGGTATCTCTTTTGTCTAACTAGTGGCAAACCCAACGTTGAATATTTAGCCTTTGCTAGGGCCTTGGCTACTAGTTTCAATTTTGCTCCAGGGCTATCTTTCTTGGGGTGGTGTACCATAACTTGAAAAAATTCTTGTCCAATCCTGATATTGTGTACTCGAGCTATGTCTAGTTTCTACAACTATGGGGGCTTGCCTACTTTCTAAAGCTCAGTGGCTCTAGTTTCTATTTGATTGGTTCCATTTCCAGATGCTTGACGGAGAGGTGTTACAATATGGCTTCCTTAGAAATTTTCCCTTTCTTGGGTTGGAGTAGATAGTTTGAGTTAGAGCAGATTATTCCAATAATCAACCACCTCTATCTATTAAACCATGAGGTAAACAAAGATAGATTCCAAACTTTAACCATGAATCTCTGACCTTTACAAAGTTATCTCTTCTTTACTGATGATCAGGGCATCCAGGCTTTCTAAGAGTAATAGAACAAAGAAACATCCCTTTTCCATTATATTCCCCCATTGTTGTTAGGTAACACTCTTAATTTCTTTAATTTCCATTTTTTTTAAACATGCTACCTGCTTAGGAATCTCATTCTGGGTCTTTAGCAAGTAACACAAGGAAGCTATATGCCCCTTCGTCTAGCACCCTTTTATAAAATAGATAAAAGCTACACCAAACTCCAAAGTCTGTAATGCCTCCTTCTAGAAGATCTACCCTTATTCCTCTGCTTACCAAACTAACACTTCAAGATAAAAGTAAAGACGATCTTATTGAAGTGTCAGAAAGTATTCCCAGCGAGGAAGAGTTAGAAGAAACTAGTAAGGAGGAGCTACAAGAAGCCAATGGTAAGAAATAATTCTCTCATTTTCCTCATAGTCCAGTACTAACTTTCTTAGAATTTATCCCATAAGGTGTTAATGGTATCAGCAATGCTAGGCTGAGACCAAGTTTTATTGATGTGCCACCCATTCAACTCCATGGTAGGGATCCCTATTTTACTCCTTTCTAAATTTAGTTCATGCCTCTAACTTTCTTTAACTTACTGTAGCTATAGATGACCTCTTATTTGATTCTAAAGGAAATGAGGTTGCCACTTTAGTAAGTCTATCTTTCCATGATTTTTCTCCTATTTAGTCTCTTCATTCTCTCATAGTTAAAAAGCAATTATGTCTTTCTTAATAGGATATCTTCAATATTTACTCTTGCTTAACAATGGTGCCCATTGAGGCTCTAGAATTTGACTTTTTGGCTAAGTCACCTCCTAAAGTGGCAGAGGAGAGCCTCACTCTTAGTTAAGCAGATATGGAAGTTGCATGTATTACACTCTCTATTGTGCTCTCTTTGGATATCTCATTACTGAGCGAGAATCAGCAGCATGGCCTTCTGATTGCCTTTGCATGTCTCATAGTAGCCACTAGTGACGCTTCTACCCGGGATCGCCTGACTGCCTTAAAGATGAAATTTGTTGAACTCTTTCAGAAATATGCCGAGTCCAACTGCTTCGATAAACAACTCTCTGGAAAGCTACAATTTTTTAAAGACCAATATCAAAAATATAAAGATGGTGTAGCAAAATGGTAGAGACAAGCTGAGATGGTGGAGGCCTTGACCAAGGAACTCATGGAAATAGAGAAAGAGATAGAGGAACTACAAGACAGGATCATCAATCTAAAGGCTAGATAATAGAGTCTCATTTCTATAGGTTTATCTTTGAAGGCCGAATGTGAGCAGATTAGTAAACTGGTATATTTACTTCAAGGATTCCTATAAAGTAATGTTGAGACCATGGCTTCCCTCCATCAAGAGCATTGGTAAATTCGTACGGAGGTAGCTTCCACAATGACTCATTAGAAGTAACTGAAGGGTGAATATCATTCACAAGCATATAAAGACTTTATTATCTTTGTTTCCTTTTTTTTTTAATTCTCTAACACTGCTGATTTATATACACTAAATTATGGACTTGTAATTCCTTTTGATAATTATTTCTTTTAAGTATCTTGATGCCTCTTGATAAGAACCATTCTTTATCTTTCTTACTATAATAATTATAGGCATTCAAAGGTCTAACAACCTCTGGTAAGCCTTCCCATCCCTACATTTTTACATTCCAGAAACATCTTAAATGTGTACTAATTATCTTTATTTTTATTCATATTGTATGATGATCGGTCAAACCATATACTCATAGGACTCCATATGAATCCCTTTCAATTGCCAGGTACATGATCTTAACTTTTAAGAATCGACTACATCCCATAACATCATATTATAATAGCTGCCACTTGCACTCTTCTTGGTTGATGAATATATGTGTGATAATAATTCTAGCTCCTGAGTGCATTTTGCATTTCAATCACTATAGCTACAACCATTTGTATTTTGCATTATGTTTGGTTGATGAATATATGTATGATGATAATTCTGGCTTTCACTAGTCATTTCATCCAAGCACCATAGCCATGAATCTATGTTTGTATATGCATGAAATTTTGTTTTGCTTACCAGGTTTGTAGTGCTTGAAGACTGGCACCAAGGTATGGTATCAAATACTCTCTTGCTATTACTGCCCCTATGAGTATAACTCGATTGAAATTTAGCTAGTGTTTTATCTTGATATATGTAAATCCCTCATATCATTTAGACTTCCCTTTTCTATGATAACTATCATTAATACATATTCCTTAAGTTGATGATAAATTGAACAAACAAAATAAAGAGTGGCCCTAAAGCCAACTCTATTACCATGTTACTTAATAAAAAGTGGCCCTAAAGCCAACCTTCCAAACTACAACAATGGCTTTCTAGCCTACCATCATCTTATTTTTATATCTATCATATTTATAGAAAAACATAATAATTAAAAAAAACTGAAACTAATTTACAATTGAAAAAACTAAAACTAATTTATGGCCATGTATTGGCCCAAAATAAAAACTAGTTGTTCATTCTTCTGGTTTTTATGTAAGTTCCCACAGCATAGGATAATACGTCTTCAAATACCTTCTATTAATATACCTCTTATAAGGGATTCCATCTAGGCTAGCAAGCCAATAAGCATTTCCTTCCAATACTCGATGCACCTTAAAGGGTCCTTCCTAATTAGGCGACCATTTACCATAATCTTTATCTTTGGTCCCCAATGGTAGAATGATCTTCCATACTAACTTGCCTTCCATAAACTTCTTTTTTTGAACCCTCTTATTATAAGTCCTAGCCACCTTCTTCTTTTGGGCTATCATGTTGTTGTAAGCTTGAATCCTTTCTTTATCCATACTCTCCAACTCCATTAGCATAACCTTAGTATATTCTGTAGAACTCAAACCATTCTACTTAACCACCCTCAATAAAGGCACTACCACTTCCAATGGTAGAATAACATCATGACTGTATACTAAGGCAAAAAGGCTGATACCTATGGCACTCCTCTTTGATGTACGATATGCCCATAAGGTTTCTGACAAGATTTTGTGCTAGTCCCTTAGATTCTCTTCCAACATTTTCCCTAAAATTCTAATTAGGATTTTATTAGATGTCTCCACTTTTCCATTAGCTTGGCATAATGAGAAGTCGAGTTAATCAATTTGATTTCATAATCTTCAGCAAAATCTCTCATTTCCTCCCCTATGAACATGGTCCCTTGGTTTGTTATGATAGTCTAAGGGATTTTGAATTGATGAATAAGATTCTCTTTGATAAACTGAATAACATCCTTCTGCTCCACTTTTTTCAGTGGAAAAAATAATAAACAAGTGTCCCTTAGAAGAAGCAGGATAATTTTACCAATCAAATCAATGGTCTATCCCCTAAAAGGCCACAGTTTCACAATGGAATAAAGCTCTTCAGCTAGAACCTTCTAAAAATTACCATATTTTTGACATTTAACACACTCTTTAGTATAAAAGATGTAGTCTTTTAAGATAAAGGGCCAAAAATAGTCATGTCTTCTAATCAACTATCTTATTTTAACCCTGGATGCGCTTTGTATACTCCTTCATGAACCTACTTTATGACCTCCATAGCCTCAGAGAAGGCCAGACATCTCAATAATAAGCCATCAAAACCCTTCCTGTATAGCTCTCCTTCTAGTAGTACATAATTCAAGGCCTGTACCTTTACTTTATAAGGGAATTTCTTTCCCAGGTTGCTTAGATATTTCACAAACTCAACCCTCCAATCCTTGGCTAAATCGAGTTCAACATTCAAACTTTCAACCTGTATCCCTCATTTAGAAATAAAAGGATGACTCCTCTTTTCTATAACCATGAGCCTATGCATAAGCTCTACCAACATTCTTAACCTTGAAGCAACTGCGCTAACTCATTAGTTTCCCAATTGGACTCTCTTGGTACATGCATAAATGAAACCTCCATGAACTGATCTAGCACTTGCACGATTGTTGTAAAATAAGATGCTAGTGATATGCTTTTACATTTGTACTCATCAAAGAGCTATTTCAAGACTAACTGGGAATCACCAATAATCATAACCTCTTTGGCTCCCAATTCCTGAAAAATCTCCAATCTGATCACTAGAGCTTCATATTATACTTGATTATTAGTACAATGAAACTCCAAACTAAAAGACAATGTTGTTTTAGCCCCTTTAGATGAAGTAATCACTACCTTGACTCTTGTACTATTCTCCATCCTAGAACTATCCAACCTTAACACCCAAGGTTGTTTACTAATACCATACATAGGAAGCTCATAAGCATCATTTCACAATTCAGTAAAGGATGATAAACCAAAAAATAAGCTAATGCTTGCCCTTTCATAGATTTTTCAAGATAATAAATAAGAGTAAACTCTACTAATGCCAAACACCACTTCCTCACTCTTCCCATTATGAGTGGCCTATTCAACATATATCTTATCAAATTTATAGGGAAAATTATGTAGACTCAACTATTAATCAAGTAATGATGCAACTTGGTGCATGCAAAGAACAAAACTAAGCATAACCTCTCAATCTACGAATACTTTCTTTTGTTCATAGTCAGAATTCTACTAAGGTAATAAAGCATCTGTTCATGATGCCTGCTCATGACCCATAGAATTGTCTTAAGCTAAAAGATAACCCATAGATTCATTTGTGGCAGAAATGTATAACTTTAAAGGTATACCTAACCTAGGAGGAACCAGAATGGGGGGTTTAGAAAGGTACTCTTTTATCTTGTCAAAAGTAAGTTGATATTTTTCCTCCCATTTGAACTCATGTGATTCCCTCAATATTAATAGATCTAAGAATTCCTTGGTCTTCCTTGCAAGGTTAGATATGAATCTCCTCAAATAATTCACCTAAGTTAAGAACCTCTAAAGCTCTTTCTTATTAGTTGGAGCTTGATCTTCCTTAATTGCCTTGGCTTTATTCCTATATATTTTTATTCCTCTACTATGAACCAGAAAATCAAGGAAATTGCCTGTACGAACTCCAAAGGCACATTTGAGAGGATTAAGCTTTAAATTATACATCCTTATTCTCTGAAAACTCTTTCTCAAATGCTCTACGTGTTCAATAGCCTTCTTTGATTTGATCATTATATCATCGATGTACACCTCCAAAATCTTTCCAATCATATCATGAAAGATGGCATTCATATCTCGTTGGTAGGTGGCTCTAGTATTTTTAAGACCAAATAGCATGACAAGCCACTCGAAAGTTCCAATAGAGTTAGGATACCTAAAGGCTGTTTTATGAGTGTCTTTCTTTACAATCATAATTTGGTTGTAACCAGAGAAACCATCTAGAAAAGAAAGTAGCTCATTCCTAGAAGCAGCATCAATCAACACATCCATTATGGGCATCATATACACATCATTGGGCGTTACCAGGTTTAAATCTCTAAAATCGATACAAATACGCAATTTCCCATTCTTTTTAACAACGGGAACAATGTTAAAAAGCCATCTTAAATACCTTATGAGTCATATGAATTTTACCCTAAGCAATTTTTCAATGTCCTCTTTTACTTTGAGTTTCACTTCTTTTGACATTTTCCTTACTGGTTGTTAATACGGCCTGAACTCAGGCTTAATGGGTAGTTTATGTTCCACTACCTCCCTGTTAAGGCCTGACATTTTATCGTAGTCCCATGTAAAATAATATTTGTATTACTCTAATAGTACCATAATTTCTGACTTTAAATCCTCACTCAATGTTGAGCTGATATATGGTATCCTTGGTGTATCTGGTGTTCCCAAGTTCACTTCTTCTAGTAGGTCTAACACAATAAGCTTATCATCCTCAAACTTATGAAGAGGCTCTTCCAACTCTTCCATTTGAATCTCCTCTACCTCATCATCATTATTTTCATCTTTAAATATCACCTCAGCATCATTAACACCTTCACAATCTTGTTCTTCCAACTGCTCCAATAGTCATTACACCTGCAATTTCCATAAAGCCATTACAGTTATGGTTAATTTTATTGGGGAATATCTAATCATTAACTTCCTCCACAGTTACGACTTGGCTCATTGGTCAATAAGGCACAATGTCCTTGAGTGTCAATTCACCATGTGACTATTTTTGAAGTGTTCTCATGTTACATCCGCGTTTGACCCCTTAGGAGTTTTGGTAGTTTATGTATGTATGTTTGGATGTATACGTGTATGTATACATGTATTGCTTGTGTATGTGTGGTGTATTCTATGCTTGTATGTGCGTCGTGAGGACGTATTAGATGTGTATTTGATGTGTGCATGATGGCATGCCTGTGTGGGTTGTGTTTGAGGTGTTTCAGGTGGCTGAGGAGTGCATTTGGGGAGTGAGAAGAGGAGTTTGGGTAGGCGTACGGGCGTACGAGACAGGGGAGTTGAGGAGGTTAGGGTTCCTGCTTGGCGTACGGGCGTACCAATAGATGGTACGGGCGTACGGTTGCTCGCAGGAAATCAGGTTTGTTAGTCGAGCTCTCAAGAGTTGGGGCCTACGGGCGTACCAAAAGGTGGTACGGGCATACCATTGCTCGCAGGAGTTGGGTTTTATCAGGGATTTTAAGTCGGTACGGGCGTACGGATGGTGGTACGGGCATACGTGACTTAAAATGGGCTTTTTAACAGCAGAAACCAAGCCTTTTTCCTTTGTTTATTTCCCTAAACACTTTCTAAACGTCCCTAACCCTAAGAAAACACCAAGAGAGGGTTTGCTAAACACCGAGACAGGG